>SRPU01001063.1:0-11620 GCA_018360185.1 Claviceps lovelessii
AAAAAAAACCTGGGTTCAAGTCTCTTCGGCAGCGAATATGATCGTGACAAATTCCCTTCTTGTTGGAGAGAGAAGAAGAAGAAGAAGAAGTCTTGCCGTTTCAAGTACCTTTATAGTACGGTTTGAACGTCGCTCCAGTCGAAACCCAACTTGGTGAGACAGGAGCGAGGGCCTCAAACACTGATCGAGCATCTCGCAAAGATTGGCAGAAACACTTCATGATGGGAAGCAAAATCGGGCATTACACGCTTCCTTGTTCCCAAACCTCTCCACACCCGCCCGAGTCGTCCCCCTCTTTCCTCCCCATCTCAATCTCAAACTGGCGTCGTGACACAAAAGGTTTGGGTCCTGTTGAAGTTTGAAGTCGAATCCACCGCTTTGACCTCGAACCCCAGTATGGAGATGGCTAAAGAGGGAAGCACGATAAGAAGATGCAAAATGAAGCACCAGAAATGCCATCTCCAAAATGAATCTTCTCTTCAAACAGCACTTTTTGCGGGGTAACGGCATTGGCCTCAGACTAAGTCGGGAATGGCTATTTCTTCACAGACTAAGCCTTTCTTTTTTTACCCTTAATCTGAAGCTCTCTCTCCTTGCATGCCCTCCATCTGGAACACTTGGCGTCAGGAATAGGTAGAAGGGATGAAAGAAAAAAGAAAGGGAAAGGGAATGGGAAAAAAAAAAGGACCACGACGTCGTCATGGAATATATACATCTCGATGACACCCGTCCGTTGCGCGTCGGAGCTCCAAAAAATGACTTCCTACTTCTTCTCCTTCCGTCCTTTTCACACTATTTCCTTCCGACCACAGGCTGCGGAAGGCTGGTCCTGACCAGCCCTAAACCGAGTCTCTTTCTTTCGAAATCTGTCCTGGCTCAAACGTCGTCCAATTCATTCGTGCTTCCCCCTGATGTCAGGCATCATTCGTTGAAGCCTCGCGTTGTCTGTACGCCCACCGAGTTCTCCCCCTTCACCTCTTATTTACATCATGCTTCCTGGTAGTGTCCTCCTGCTGCTGGCAGTGGCTGTGACGGAACGCGAGGTGTTTGCGTCGCCGGTCAATGCCCGCGCCTTTCTGGGGAAATTCGCTGGCTGGGGCCCCGGGAGTGGGAGCGCGTGCGGGTATCGCCGGACTAGTCACTGGAATAGTCAAAGAAGCCAAGGAAGGAGGGAAAGGGGCTGCCAAGACCGGCGCAAAAAATGGCGCAGACTCGGCTGTAAATGCTGGAGGTCAAGCTAGAGGGGCGGGAGGAGGACGAGCAGCAGCAGCAGGAGGAGGAGGAGGAGGAGGAAGTGGAGCAACTGGAAGAACAGCAGGACAAACTGCAGTGGGAGCAGGAGGATCAGCAAACACTGCTGGCCAACTTGGCCAAGCGGGCCAAGATGGGAACATTGGCAACACAGTTAACCCTGGAGGAACAGGAAGATTAGCAAACAATGCTGGCCAACTTGGCCAAGTAAACCAAGATGGAAACATCGGCAACATGGTCAACGCGGGAGCAACACGAGGATCAACCAACAATGCCGGTCAACTTGGCCCAACAAACCAAGTCGGAAACGCCGGCAACACAGTCAACACCGGCGTCGCCTTCGGAGGGCAGCCCACCCCCCAGCAGATAGACGCAGCCGCCCAGTCCTGGCAGGCCGACACCGAGATCGTGTCCCAGTTCCTCTCCACAGCCGAGTCCCTCACCGGCCAGCAGCTCGAGCAAGCCGCCTCCAGGGCCCTCAGCGCCGAAAACGACGAACTGAACCACAGGGTCGTCCTGGATCGCATGTTCCGCACGGGATCCACGCAGAGGAAGCTCGCCAGCGTCGAGCAGGCCAGCAACGTGCTCGACACGCAGGGCACGTTCCAGTTCGTCGTGGATGCGCTTCAGAACCTCACCAACACGGGCTCGCAGATGAGCTCGGCGCAGGTGGGCGCTCTGGTTCGGGCTATCAACGAGGATCGCTGTTCGCTGGTGCTACCCAGCATTGATAGATACCTTGCTGCTGCTGCGACGGCTGGGCAGCAAAAGGGGTCGGTTGGTGCGGCTCTGCGGGCGATTAGGCCTGTGCAGTGTGGAGGTCCTGGCCAGGGCGGAAATGGAAATGGACAGAGCGAGCAGACTGGAGGCGGGCAGACTGGAAGTGGGCAGATAGGAGGTGGACAGACCGTCGACGGCCAAGGGCCCAGCGCGCAGAATGGTCAGCTTCCTTCAAACGGGCTCGACGAAGCTGGTCAGGACGGCCAGAGAGGTCAGAACGAGCAGCCCGCGCAAGGACAGAATGGCCAAGCAACCGTCGGTGGTCAGGGTCAGGGTGGCCGGGAAAACTTGGGTGGTCAAACACAGAATGGGCGGCAAGAAAATCTCCAATCGAATAGCCCTCAGAACGGGCCGGTTGGAAGCCAGAAGGGACAGATTGGCCAAGAAAGCCAAGTCAGACAAGGCGGACAGACTAGCCAGAGTGGTCAAGTCAGTCAAGTTGGCAACGGCAATGATTAACAAAAGGCTGAGCTTCCAAGGCTGGCTCCTTGCGATACTCTTTCCTCCATCGTGACATGTCATGCGTAGATGTAGATTTTTATCAAAAATCGATGAAAAAAAAAGGCAGCAGAAAACTCATCTCAGAGACACAAGGCGGTCCGAAATCCGTGCGTCCACTGGGCCGTCTTCAAATAAAGCCAACACATAAAAAAGAAATAGAATGCTTGCGTGCTTTCTAATTCGGCCACCTCACGCCGTATCATTGACTCGTTCCTCCGGCCCCTCCTTCTCCACAAGATATACTTTGAACAAACAGTTCCCCCATCATTGCCACCTTTATATGTATGTATATATTCAAACGGCTTGGCTGTCTTCTCGGACACCGGTTGTCTTGGATTCGGACGCCGGCTCTGCAGGCTCGCCTGTCTGGGGCGTATTCCCAACGCCCCTGGAGTACCACCCGCCCGCACACAACGTGATCGTCCCCGCAAATTCCAAAAAGAATACGAGAACAAGTCGTGTCACAATGGAGCCTGTACCTGGGTCGAGGGAGGGAAACAGCGTGAATGCAAATATGGTTGCATGGAGAAGCCTGAAACCCACAAATGACACGCCTATGCTTGCAGTAAACAGCATGATTTTTACGTTGCGGAATTGGGCGTGATCCTTGTGTGCGGACAGACGTCGGCTTGTCCAGATGATCCAAGCTACCAGTGCAGAAAGGACAACAAGATACAGACAATGGCCGAATTGGTCCGGAATCGAAGGCTGGACTTTGTCAGGCGCGCCTTGCCGAGCCCTTCCTCCATAGAAGACTGTGACAACGCCAATGAGCATGACAACGTAAGAGGACACGAGAATCTTCTTCTTTGTCCTGGGACTAGCAATCTGCGGAATGATGATGCCACTGCGTGATTTTCCATTTTCGCATCAGTCCTGACCAAACAATTGATAGAGTGACATGATGAGGACGATATGACGAGCTTCTTACATCTCATGAAGTAGTCCTATTAGGCTGAGCATAAAAGAGGAAACGATTGCGCCGCCGGTGTAGTTTGACGCCGTGCCGTAACGTTTCTCGTCGTTTCGGTGCGATATCTTCCAGCCATTGGATATGAAGAGGAGGACGAATGATGATACGAATACTGGCCAGCAGAGACTGCCACGTCTGCCGTGTTTCCATGCTATGTAGCATGCCAGCGGCAATAATGGGGCATGAAGGATAAGGTTGGCAATGGTCAGATCGACGTCGCTTGCGTCAGCAGGTATCGCCTTGGCATAATGACGAGCCATCATGAGTATCTTTGTTTTGTGGGTGAGAACGGGCTCAGCTCAAGTATGATATTACAGGTGGAAAAGGGTTAAAAAAAAAAAATGAAAGTCCGTCGCCGGTATGGCGAAACGGGAATGAGGGACTCGATCCATTCAAGTACAGAAAGGTAAAGGAGGCACTTCATGGTGAGATGGCGCTCTGGTATAACTCAACCTCTTCATTATATTGCCCGAAAAGTGTTTCGGGCTATATTCAAGGTTCGGGCCGGCTTGTCATCACGCGTCGGCTTTGTTTGATTGGCTTTCAAGACAGGTGATAACGCTCCAAATCCTACGTTAGAATCGTTTTTTTTTTTTTTTTTTTTTTTTTGGAAAGAGTCGCCATTTCGGGAGTTGAGAGCCGTGCCGTGGTCGTGGACTCGCGGGAGGAAAACAAGAGCTTGGCTAGCGGCGGTTTAGACCAAGACGACAAGACACAAGACACGCAGTGATGCAGACTCATGGCGCCAAGTCGGTAATTGGGAACAACACGGGCCGAGGTGGGCACTCGGCAATGGCACCACTGCCCTGTCAAAAAGTCAAAAAGTCGATAAATGCCTCGCAAGTCGCATCGACCGTGATTAACTCAATGTTGCACGTTGCTCAACGGTGAAAAGCGGACCCCTCGAGTCGGAATTGTCAGCATGTGGCATGAGCCATCTCATCCAGATTCCCCAGATGGCGACAAGGGTCAAAGGACAACGGATATAGGATATAGGGACTGTCATGTCATACTGTATATAAGGGGCATTGTGCCGCCAACCCGATAGTGCACAATCAAGAGAATCCATCACCTCAGAATACACAAGTCAATAGAAACATGTCATTGTTTGCCTCCGGTCGGACGGTCGACGGTCCTTTGCGGCGAGATGCATCCTGGAAGGAAGATAGAAAGATAGATAGATAGGAGGAAAGAAGGACGAAAGAAGCGCGGAGAGGAAAGGTGACGGATGATGAATCGATGAAAGCCAGTCGAAACAGAGCCAGTCGAAAAAAATGCGGTGACACCCGGCAGATACACATGTACAGAATGTATCTTAGTAAGTATGCATATGTATGTGTATGTCTGGGGGAAGCTGGATGGGAAGGAACCAGCGGCCTCTTGTTGCATGGCAGGCGCATCTCTCGAGTTGACCATTTTCCACAATCCACATCCAATGCAGGCCAAATCATTGGACGAGCATAATGTTTTGTTCAAAGTTTCTATCCATGGGCTATCCAGACGGTCGGTAGTAGGTACCATACAAGAAGCTGGGTGAAAGACGCCTGGTTTACTAACAACATGATCATCCATAGGTGCAAATTGCGTCCTCTTGCGTAATGGTATGCCCCATCCGTTAGTGTAGGTAGCGCCTCCAATATTGAACGCTGCCATCAACCACGGCCGGTCGTCGTTGACTGCTTTGACTCCCTCCCACCAAACAGGGCCGCCGCCGCCGCCATTCACCACTAGTCACTTCATCCCGCATGAACAATGCCGTGCTGACTCAAGCCAGTCATCGGTTCGGCGTCTGCACTATCGCCGCAAGTGGATGGCGCAACGCCCATGTTGGGTTTTCAACGACCTTAAGAAGAGGTCCGTGAGAGGCTATTTCCCCCCTTTGTGGCTTGATACGACGAGATCGGAGAATCATGTATGCATATAATACGGCCATTGTCATTCGTTGTTCTCCGTCTTCCTCTTCCTTCCCAACGTTGGGTGTCAGGGTGAACGGTTAACAGGGAGAAAGAAAAACGGAAGAAGAAAAGAAGAAGAAGAAGAAGAAACAATTCTGCCGAATTTGTATGTCCTGACGGACAGACCTGACTCCGAAGAAGGGGAAAACAAAGGAAAATCGTTCGGTCTCTTTGTTCTTTCCTTGTCAAAAATGTCCAAGCTGCAGAAACGGCAGTTCTACACATTCAGCACCAGGGGAACCCCGTCTACGGCCTCTGGTGTCCCCCAGGGCTTCTTGGGCAACCTGACCGAGGCGCAGGAAGCCAAGCTCCGAGCCCTGTGGGCAATAGGACTCAAATTCATTGAGATTTACGAAGCAGACAAGACCACCAGCAGGGCAAAAACGCTCGAGGAGAAGTATGTCCCGCCGGCCAAAAAATCCGGGAGCATGCCTCGGGGCCACAGGATCGCCTCCACGCGCGACAAGTACCCGACGCTGGTCAAGGAACTGCTCTCCCTGCTGCCCACCGATGAGGAGAACCTGGAAAAGCTGGCGGACAAGGCTGTCGAGGCTTTGGATCACTGGACACCGCACATGTATCGTCTAATTGTGACCAATGTCGTCAAACACGAGCACCCGGATGCGCTGGCTCTCCGGTTCCTGCGCGCAAGCAACTGGGATCTCATCGAGGCGACCAAGATGATGGGAAAGACTATATACTGGAGGACCATGGAGGTGGCCGTCGATGACGACATTATGAAGAAAGGAGACGGCGGCGCCTGCGAGGATGAGATGAACAGTCAGGGTCTCACTAGAACTCTAGGGGCCGATTTCATGAAGCAGGTCCGGATGGGGAAGAGCTTCATCCACGGAACAGACAGGGAGGGCCGGCCAATTACATATATCCGGGTGAGGCTGCACAGGTCGTCTGATCAATGCAGGCAAAGTATCGAAAGATATACCGTGTATCTTTTTGAACTGGCTCGTTTGTCTCTGAAGTGTCCGGTCGAGATGGGTGTAAGCGATATTGGGCAACGTTTTCCTTCTTTGTATTGCGACGAATGAGATGCTAATGGTGATCCAACAGACTGTTTTGCTCGATCTGAGCAGATTTAAGCTCGCCAATTTCGACCTCAAGCCACTCAAATTCCTGCTCAAATGCATGCAAGACAATTATCCAGACTCGGTTGCATTGGTCATCATTCATGATGCACCATTTGGTGCTAAATGTAAGCCAAACTTTTCGAACCGGTCCAGAGAAAACGAATACACAGTACAAAAACATGAAAAAATGGAGGGGAAAAAAAAACCATAAGAACACGAAATAATAAAACAGTCCCAAACACATATACACAAAATACTCACCATGCTTCATTGCAGCGCTATTCCAGCTCATTCGTCTCTGGCTGAGCAAGGAACTCGTCTCCAAGATCAAATTTACATATGGCCGGAGAGATCTTGAACGATGGATCGCCCCCAACCAAATCATCACAGAACTCGGCGGAGACGAAGACTGGGCCTACGAATACGAGGAGCCCCGACCGGACGAAAACGCCAAGATGAACAACACGGCCATGCGGGATTGTCTGATGGAGAAGCGGCGCGCCATGGCGCTGCAGTTTGAGGAGTTGACGCGAGAGTGGGTGATGAATGCGCAGCTGGGTGACAAGGCACGGGAGGTGTCTGGCCGACGGGATGTATTGGTGCAAGAACTGGCGGAAAACTACTGGGAGTTGGATCCGTATGTGCGCGCGCGATCCGTCTACGATCGGCAGGGTTATTTTCGCCGCGCGGGCGGCGTGGAGTGGTATGGCAGCAAGTTGAGGCGTGAGAAGTCTGAGGAGGACAACAAGGGGGATTCCGTGACCAGTTTGACTTTGGACACGGTGAGCTGTGGGGAGGAGGCGAGCCATGAGGCGGCGAGCGCTGTGGGCTATGAATCATCTGCGTAAAGTACGAGTCTCGATGATCGCAGACCCAAGAAAATACAAAGTACTGGGTACCTAGTACGCAATGCGCTGGACAGAAAATGTGTCAGCTGACGCTGGATAAACGTGTACCTTTGTATAGAAAATACAAGTAGAAATCTGTCCCGCAGTCCGCAGTCCCATACAGGACCCGCTTTTTTGACATATGACGGCCCGTTGGAGCCCGGAGGTACCCGTGGCACAAGTGGGCCAGTGTCCAGTGTCCCGCTGCCCGAGTCCGTCTCCCTCGCACAGGCGTTCATGTTTGCCTTTCAACTTTGCACCGACTTCCTCCCATCCCGTCGAGATTGACAAAGCTCTCTGGCGCCTTGCGCTCAACATGGCCTTTGTTTGCCGTCTGCGCAGCCAGTTCTTGTCATGGTCCCGAAACACCCCCCGCTGCCCGAGAAGCTGGAAAACACCTCCCCCATCTTCCAGCCGTGGCACCACTTTGACGTATCCCACGAGAGGTGGACATGCATCCACGCCGCCGAGCCGTATGAGCATACAAGTACAAACGCGAGCCAGCGCGAAGAACCAGAAAGCCGGGACAATTCCGCCGCAGAAGCAGCAGCAGCAGCAGCAGCCGCCGCCGCCAACTGCCCCAGCTTCTCCCTCGTAACGTGGAACGTGGATTCCGCCTCCGCGGCGCCGGTCGAGCGCATCGGCGCCGTGCTATGCACCATCACGGAATCGACACCGCCCGTCGACGTCATTTTTCTGCAGCAAGTGTCCCGAGACGCGCTGCGGCACATACTCGGCGATGCACGCATACGGCAGTTCTGGTATCCGAGCGAATGCGACGACACGCAATGGCAGGGCCAGCTCTTCGCGACCATGACGTTGCTGTCAAAGAGGCGGTTTGGGCACGGCGATGGCGCCGGCCGCGCTGCTTGTGGCACGCTGGGTCCTCTCTGGAGACTCGAGTACCCAAGTCGGTTCGGAAGAGATGCCCTCTGCTGCGACGTCTTTGTGGCGTCGACGACAGGGCAGAGTTCCGTATCGGGGCAAGCGCGGGTGCGCTTGATCAACGTGCAGCTCGATTCCCTTCCCACCAAGCCCTCCAAACGACCGCAGCACATCGCAACGGTCGCGTCTCTCCTTCGAAGTGCAGGCCGTGGCGTGGCGGCCGGGGATTTCAATCCTGTTCTGCCGGAAGATGGCACGCTGGTGGCGGACAATCATCTCGTCGACGCGTGGCTTCACTGGATGGACAAGGATCCTGGCTTCACGTGGGGGATTGACGGACAGGCACCGTTCCCGCCATGCCGATTAGACAAAGTCGTCATGCCGGGGCTGCGTCCGCATTCCATAGAGTTGATGCACCCGGGCAAGATTCATCCACGATCAGAGGGGCCAAGGACACGGTACACTGCTGCTGCTGCTGCTGCTGCTGCGGGGAATGGCGTGACTGTGGGAGAAGGAAAGGCACAGGCGGGCGAGCAGCTGTGCCTTGGAGCGACCATTCTGGAATCAAGTGCTCGTTTGGACTTGTTGACGACTGACTTTGTCGCATTGGTTCGTTGAAGAGAAATGTGTTCTTGGCTGAAAAATTACGCAACGTTTCCCATGAGGATTGTTTCTGTTTCCTGGGGTTGCTCTCGCGCTGTTATGCTGTCATGCAAGTCACGCCCTCTCGCCCCGCGCTCTCATACAGCCACAAGGCAACCTCGGTAGCCCTTGTCGAGTTAATTGGACTCCTCGATGCAGGCCTCCAGCCCCTTGGAGCTCACCGTCTTTCGGACCCGCCAGATCCATTGTCTCGTTGTTTTCCATGAGCTAATAGCGGGATGGACGTAAATGTCAGACATGTTGCCGTCTCTCTGGACGTTGAGCTGCTGCATGCTGCTACCGACCCACACAAATTTAGACGTGTCCACTTTGGAGCAATGCGCGACAGCCAGCAACGATGGCATCGACCTCGACAAAAGTTCTTGGCCTGTCTCGACGTGGAAGTGGAAGGACTCTCCGGGTAGTACTCTTGTTGGATCTTGGATGGAAGAAGGGGGATTCTGGAGAATATTGCCCGTAGGACACCGTGTTCTCTGTTTCGGTTGGGCGCTGCCATGTCAAGAAAATCCATCCCACGCCCACAGCCATCATGCAACGCGCGGGTGCAGTCGCGTTGAATAACGGGGCTTGGTTGTTGGAGCGAAGGGAAACCAGATGAACCATGGATATGGTGCATCGTTTTCGTGTCGATGAGAGGGAGAGGGGCTTGGCCATGTAGCGAGTGCTCTCCTTTTTGTCTTGGGTATCGTGGTCGACAAGAATATTCCGGCCTCTTGATTCGTGGGGTTTTCATATCGCCGTCGTTTTTGGACTTTTGGCTTTTTCCACCTCGTCTTCTACTATCCTTCCTATTCCCTACTCATTCCCCAACTGCATCTACAAGCACAGGGTCAGCCAAGCCGTTCATGCATTCGGCGTGCATTGATAGTTGATGCAGGCAGGAGAGAACAAAGTCCCCAATGAGCCTGCATGTGGCAACAAAAATCCCCCCCCCCCCCTCTCCTCTTTCTAAACCCCGCTCCAGTAAGCGTATCGCGGTCTAGTGGAAGGTGCGAGCCGAAGTGTTGGGGATTTACTCATGCCGCCAATTTACGTCAACGTGTGAGGGGTGGGAATTTGGAAGGTGCCATGGGTTGTTGTAGCACATACTCGGCGGCCCATGCTTTCCTTTCCTTTTTGTTTGTTGGGCTGCTTGGCGGTGGTTAGTTCGTTTTCTTCTTCTTCTTTCCAACGTCTGCCTTGATATTGGCCACTCTTTCGCTCTGCTGCTGAGGATTCTATCGAGGCCGACGAGAGTCGAGGCGCTCAAGCAAGCCGTCTGGGCGATTTCAGATCATTGGACACCCCTCCACCATCACCACCACCACCACCACCACCACCATGGCATCATCAACCACAACAAACCTCTACTCAGGCATCTATGTCCCCACAGTGGCCTTCTTCAGAGCCGACGACACCATCGACGAGCGAACCACGCAGTCGCACGCACATCGGCTCGCCACAACGCCGCACATAGCCGGGCTCGTCACGCACGGCTCCAGCGGCGAAGCCGTCCATCTCGACGACAGCGAACGCAAGCTCATCACGCGCCTCACACGCCGGGCGCTCGACCGGGCGGGCAAGTCACACCTGCCCCTCATTGTCGGCTGCGGCAGCCAGTCGACGCGGCAGACGATCCGACTCTGCAACGACGCGCACTCGTCGGGCGGCACGCACGCGCTGGTGCTCCCGCCGTCGTACTACGGCGACCTGCTCACGACGGCGCTCCTCGAGACGCACTTCCAGGCGGTGGCGGACGCGAGCCCGATCCCGCTGCTCATCTACAACTTCCCGGCTCCGTGCGGTGGGTTGGATCTCAGCTCCGATACCATCATCCGGCTGGCGGCGCATCCCAACATTGTGGGCGCCAAGCTGACGTGCGGCAACACGGGCAAGCTGGCGCGGGTCGTGGCGGGAACGCGGAACACGGACTTCCGCGTCTTTGGGGGCAGCGCCGACTTGATTCTGCCGACGCTGTCTGTGGGCGGACACGGCGTCATCGCCGGGCTGGCCAACGTGGCACCGTTGGCCTGCAGCGAGGTAATGCGGTCATGGCTCGAGGGCCGGACGGACGACGCGATCGAGATGCAGGGCGTGGTGGCACGGGGGGACTTTGCTGCGATACAGGGCGGCTTCGCGTGTATCAAGGCGGCGCTGCAGAGATATTACGGCTATGGGGGGTTGCCGCGCAGGCCGTGTGCGATGCTGGACGGGGAGGCATTGGAAGCCCAGATGGAAGAGTTTGAGGAGATGATGGAGGCGGAGAATACGCTGGAAGATTGATTTTTTTTTTTTTTTTTTTTTTTTTTTTTTTTCTTCTCTTTTCTTCTCCCCCAGCTGCCAAAGGGGCGCGCTGCGAGGCGGCAGCTGCGAGGCCGTGCACAGCAGAAGATGCACTGGGTCCGTAAAAGTCTGTGCTAGTTCATGAGCTAAGGCTAGTAAAACTATAATTTCACACGGGGCCGGCATTCGTCCGGCATTCCCAGTGCACATGTTTCCCCATTTCTCCATTCCCCATTTCTTTTCCCCACTCTGGCCATTCCTTCCCTCTCCCGGCAGCATTCCGATTTCCGAATGACACCCACCACGGACCAGCATTCCATGGGGCTGAAGAAACCGAGAGGAGCAGGGACACGAGCGAGAGGAGGAATTACCAAAAAA
>SRPU01001064.1:0-11612 GCA_018360185.1 Claviceps lovelessii
AAAAAAAAAAAAGTCAAGCCAGACCAGGTGAACATTGAAACATTCGAGAGCCTGCCTGGTCCGCGCCGGTGCCGTGTCTCACGCGTATGCCAGGGGCATGCAGGTCGAGTCTTGCCACCAAAAACGAGCCAATAGGCGCGCATGAGGGAGTTTGTCTGAGGCAGGAGGCAGGAGGCAGGAGGCAGGAGGCAGGAGGCAGGAGGCAGAAATGCAGGCAGAAATGCAGGCCGCGATGCAGACAGATGTGGCAGAGCTCGGCCCTTGCCTTTGTGCACAAGCTCGCGCACAAGCTCATGCACAAACTCATGCCCATGTCACCGTCGACGCCGTCTCTGTCTGTTCATGAGGCCCAGCGCGCGCCAACTCGACATGCTGCGTCACCTGGGTCCTGCATAACGGGTGTGTGCCACTGTGGAGTCGTCGACACCTGCCCTTGCCGGGTCTGGCCTCCTGATCTGGCGGGTCTGCAGCCCGAACAAGACGACTGGAGGTCTGGAGGTCTGGCTGATGGCGCTAGCACAGCTGGTGCGCTACTGCAGAGCCCCCGAGCGCCTTTGTCAGGCACGGACAGGCGGACAGGCGGACAGGCGGACAGGCGGACAGGCATGCCGCGCTAGCTCCTGCCTTTCCAGCCCCTTGTCGTGTCAGCCACCGCGTGTGATTGGCTGAGCAGCAACGGCGCTACAGTCTCGGATTCGCGGGTAGCCCACCGACGGACTGAACAGGAGAAGCTGCCAGCCACGCGTCCACCGCCAGAGCAGCCAACTCCCAAGCACCAACGCAGAGGAGAGCCAACCGTGACCACTGACACTGACCACCCACCACTGGCCAGGGACGACTCATTCACCATTGGCCGTCAACTGGTGGACCAATGGACCATCCATCATGGAGTCATGGACATGGACATGGAGTCCTGGACCATTCACAGTTCACAGTTCGCAGTTCGCAGTTCACACAATGGCTGTCAACCGTCAGGTGGTGACGGTTGTGGGCCAGATTCCAGCACCTGGCGCAGCTGCGTATTTAGATATCTGCATTCCCGTCCGCGGCCAGTCCTTGTTTCTTCTTGCTGCCCTCGACTCTTTCCTTCTTTCCTTCTTTCGTTGCCTCCCTCGTACATCGTCATTCTTCTGTTCACGCGGTTCCGTTGACGGATCCCAGCTGGTCTTTGTCCTTTCTGCCGTTCAATCCTTTCGGCTGCTTCGTCTGGACTGCTGCTGCTTCGTCTACTTATCCCTCCTTTCCACCCCCATTCCCAGCCTCTCTCTCTATTGCTGGCTCTTTCTCGCTTGTTCTTATTTTTTTCTTGCTTGCCCTCTATTGTATAGAGACGCACGTCATTGGAATTTTCCCTCCCCCACCATCCAGTCTCTTTCGATTCCAGAAACAATACGCTCACTCTGCGCCGGACTCTGACCTACATTTCAGCTTGGCCTGGCTGCTAAACTGGGAAAAAAAAAACCGACTCTCTTTTTCTATATATTCAAAGACGCTAGCAAATTCACTTGCATTCTGGACCTCTCATTCCTGCACTTCGTTGCTGAATGACCTTTTGCTATACTCAGCTTGTCACGCTTTACTTACCTTCTCTCACGAGCCGAGAGTTGTGCATTCCTCGACCTATCGTCGACCAAAAACATCTTCATCCCCGTCCAAAGTCTGTGTCACTGTTCTGTCCTCGCTACACGACGCTGCTGTGCCGGTCACTCAGCCACATTACTCTGGCAGGACGAAAAAACGCTTGGAACAGAAGGGAAATAAAGCAAAAAGAGAAAAAGAGAAAAGAGAGGGAAAAAAAAAAACTCAACTAATTTCGCCCCAATTCATTCGCCATGCACCTCACCAACCATTGGGTGTCCCTTGGTGGCGCCCTCTTGATGGCTGCCAAAGTTGCTCAGGCCGGATATCAACTCGAAACGACATACGATACCTCCAATTTCTTCAACAGCTTCGACTTCTTCACAGGTCAAGATCCCACCGAGGGCTTCGTCGAATATGTGGACCACGATACCGCCACGAGGGAAGGCCTCGCCGGCTACAACAAGGGTGGCATCTTCATGGGCGTTGACCACCAGACCAAGTACCCTGCCAAGGGCCGCAAGTCGGTCCGTGTCACTTCTCAAAAGTCCTTCACACGCGGCTTGTTCATTGCCGATATTGCACACATGCCCGGCAGCATTTGTGGGACATGGCCAGCCTACTGGATGTTCGGGCCCGAGTGGCCAGGAAACGGTGAGATTGACATTCTCGAAGGCGTCAACACCCAGACAAAGAACTCCATCACTCTTCACACCAGACCTGGCTGTAAAATCTCCAATCATGGTACTCTGTCCTCCACCAAGTTTGCTTCGGCCGACTGTGGTGCTGCCGGCACGTCGGCAGGCTGTGGCCAACATACGGCCGACAACCAGAACTACGGCGATGGCTTCAACGCCATTGGTGGCGGTGTCTATGCCACGGAGTGGACTTCGGACCACATTGCCATCTGGTTCTTTCCTCGCTCCAAGATTCCTGATGACATCAAGGCGGAGAACCCCAATCCCAAAAAATGGGGAACCCCGGTGGCTCGATTTGTTGGCGGGCCCACGTGCACCATTGACGAGCACTTTTCCAGGAACCAGATTGTCATTGATACCACCTTTTGCGGCGCGTGGGCTGGTGATCCCAACGTTTGGAATCAAAACCCCGAGTGCTCCGCTCTGGCCAAAACCTGCCAAGACTATGTTTCGGGCAATCCTGCCGACTTTGCCGAAGCCTTTTGGGTCTTTAACTCCATCAAAGTCTATCAGAAAGGTGCCGGCAACGACAACCAGCCCACGTCGCCCTATCCGACCAGCACCCGAGTCAGGAAACCGACACAAACACCAACGGCTACGACGACGACGACCATGTCAACCACAACGACAGCCACAACGACAGCCACGCCCACAACAACATCAATCATACCAGGCCAATCCCCTTCACAGCCTCATGTCGGCTCTGCCGCAGCAGCAGCCCTTCAACCGCAACCTGCTGCCGATAAGTCGTGGAACGGCCAAGTCTGGAACGGCCAGCCTCAACCCGAGGCCCAGCCGCAATCTCCTCCACCTCCTCCACCTCCCCCATCGTCACCCCCACCAGTCACTGTCCACCGTCAACAAGATGCCAACAATGACTGGATAGGTCAGGCTTGGAACGGCTTGGGCTGGAGTGCCAAGAGAAGCGCCGAGCTGTTATTCAACATGTTCCGCGGCTAGTACAAGTGCAACGCAAAACGAAAGTCGTGTGCGCAGGTTGACATGACACTGAGGTTTGAACGCAAGGACACGAAAAAAAAAAAAAGTATCACGGGCAGGATCCCAAATAACGGACGGCAGCATTTCTTTTTTTTTTTTTTTTCTTCTCTCTTTTTTCTGTTGGATCCAAAATCCCTAAGCATGACGACACTGCTTGAGGGTTATGAGTCATGACGACAGAGCACCGGATGAACAGACTTGACCTGGGCTGTGATGAAGGGTATGGGACTCATTGTTGTCCAACATGGGCCATGGGGTGTGATTTCACGGTAGATTTTTCTCATGATTTATAGCGAAACAGCCGTCTTGGGCGTCGCTAAGCCTTTCGTTGTATATAGACATGTATTTTTCCTTGTCAGTGCATGCGCACATGCTAGACTAGAAAGCCGACAATACAAATCCGCTCTCTCTCTTCCCCAGGCGTGCCGCCTTTTATTCGCCAGTGACAACGCCGTGAATTGCGTTTCCTGTTCATTTTCGGGCTTGGGCCTTTTATCCAAGCCGTCCAGTCTCTTGTGACGCCAGAGCCATGTCTCGCCCTCAAGCAGCAATGCGCATTCCGTCCCCGTGCAGGCAGCAGCACCAGCACAGGCAGCACAAGCAAGCATCCCCTTGCCGCACCGCTCTCACGTCACTTATCTGCCTATCCTAGATACCTAGTAGCTACTAGGTACCTAGTATCCAGGTAGGTACCTAGTAGCAAACTTGGTACTTGAAGTATTCACCTGGTTAACCTACCTACCTATTCTTGCGCCCTCTGCAACACTTGACCACTTGACTTGCTTTTTTTTTTCTCCCTCGGGCTTTGCTGGTCCTGCTGATTGTGTGTCCTTCGGGCGCTGTGGTGCTGGGAGTTGCTGTCTCGTATGTGCATTTGCTTTGGTCTTGTGTCTTGTGGCTTGTCTGGGTCCTGGGTCTGTCTAGGTCTTGGTCTTGGTCTGCGATTACGTCGACTGTCTACCGGCTCTGCATCTGCATCTACGTCTACGTCTACGTCTACGTCTACGTCTACGTCTACGTCTACGTCTACGTCTACGTCTACGTCTACATCTACGTGCATCATCTACCAGAATGTCTTTCACGGATGCCAATCTCGGCAAGAACATTGGATACATGACGGTGCGGACTTTTCTTTCTTTTTCGTGCTTGGTGCTGGCTGCGCTGCTGCTGCTTGTGCTCTTGTTTGTGGTTCTTGAGTTCTGGCAAGATAAATACTGTGTTATTGGGGCCTCTGTCTCTCCCTTTTTTTTTCCTTTTCCCCCCCCTACCATCTCCCTTTCTCTCTCAGCCATTTCTTTTTGTTTTTCTTCCCTTCTTCTTATTTTCCCGTTTGCCTTTCCATCATCTTCTACCCCCAAGTCCCCGACCATCCGCGCCAACCGCTGACCCGTCCCCCTTTGGCGCCAATGTCCCCCCCCCCCATGAGAGCAGGTCCCCGTCGTGTTCCTCGTCTCGTGCCTCTTGCCGCATACCTACGCGGTGCAGTCGTCGGGCGTGTACGATAATGCGAACCCGAGGGGGTTCAAGGAAGCTGTTGCGGGGGGGGAGATGGATAAGCAGGTGTGTATTTGGATATGAGTTCCCGCTTTCCGTGCTTTTCTTTTTTGTCTACATCTGAACTTTATATTTCTCTGTACGATTTCCTTTATACGATTTCCTTTATTATTATTTCCTTACTTTTTGTTTCTTAATGTATCATTTATCATTTATTATTTATGATTTATATTTATCTCTTAGTATACCCCTTTCTTTATATGTATAGATTCTTTTTTCTTTTTCACCTCTCCTTCAATTTTTGTCTCTTCTTTAGTTCTTATTTTTTTTTTAAAGAAAAGAAGTCCTTTCTTTCTTCTTCTTCTTCTTCTTCTTCTTCTTCTTCTTCTTCTTCTTCTTCTTCTTCTTCTTCTTCTTCTTCTTCTTCTTCTTCTTCTTCTTCTTCCATCTTTCCTTCTTTTACTTTTCCTCTTCTATACCTTTTCCCCCTCTACTTTTCTTCTTTCTGCATCTTCTGTTTCCTCTTCTACTATCATCATCATTTTTCTCCTCCCATTCAGCCCTTCTTACTCACACCACTCCACCGCTCCACCGCCCACCACTCCAGCGCCAACAACGCGTCCTCCGCGCCAAGGCCGCCTCGGAAAATGGCTTCGAAAGCCTCGGCCTCTACGCCGCCGCCGTGGTCGCCGCCAACCAGGCCGGCGTCGCAGCCGGGACCATCAACGCCCTCACACTGGGCTACCTGGCCAGCCGGATCGCGTTTGTGTTTGCCTACGTTGAGCTCGGGGCCAATCGCCGGCTGGCCGTCGTGCGCAGCCTCTGCTGGGCCGCGAGCTTGGGGTTTTGTTTCGGGCTATGGATCACGGCTGGCTTGGAGGTCATGGGACGTGAGTGATTGGTTCAAGACGGGAAAACGGAAAAAAAGAAAAGAAAAGAGAAAGGGGGGAAAGAAGAACGGAAAAGGACGGAGACCTCGATGCGGTCAGAATGTTTTCATGACGATATATAATACATAAGGAAGATGTTGGAAAACAACATGTCGATTGCCAAGTAGAGTGAATATGTTGGAAGCAAGATATTCAATACCGATTGATTGGCCAAGTATGGTGAATATATCGGAAAATACATACTGATTCAACAACCATGGCGGTGGACGTGTTGGCAGCAAGATGTGCAGGAAACAGACACTGACCAAGTATGAAACAAAAGGACGCATTGGTGTATTCGAGTACCATGCATCAAGAATGTGTATTGGAATACCTACCTAAGTAGGCACGCATCAAGCTGAGTTCCTTGCTCGCCAATCACATGTTCCACAGCAAGAACATAGGCCACTTTTTCCTTCTTTCTTCCTTTCTTTCTTCTTTTCCAACTTGCTCTGGCTTCTCAACGTCTAGTTCCCACACGCGCAGGCCAACACAGATCGCTCCTTCTGGTTTTCCCATCCTTCTCCCAACTTTGTCCGGCCAGCCAGGCCAGACGACCACTTCATCTCCCGTCTCCTCATCTTGCCCTCTGCACCGGTCCTACATCTCAGCATCACCAGCATCATACGTTCATCTTATTCCCCTTTTCCCCCCCCCCCCCCCCTTGCCAACTGCCAACTGCCAACTGCCAACCCCTTACTAGCATCCCTCGAGAATGCCCTCCCCCAAGCGCAGCCTCGCCGTCCTCACCCTCACCCTCCTCTCTACCGCATCCGCCGGGATTCTCCCCCCCGAAACGCGGACCGAAACGAGGACCGAAACGACCAAGCTTCCCCGTCCGACAACGACGGCCGCCCCGACGGCTCAGCCCCGTCCCTGCTCTGCAGGCACACCCGGCTGCCGCGCAGCGTGCGACTACGCCTTTTGCGACGAAAACGGCACCAGCTGGTGCTTTTACTGGTATGGTGTGACGGGGTGGGAGGTCTCCGGGGGGGTCCGTCCCGCGGAGACGAGGGTTCCGCTGGGGGAGTGTCACAATATGAGCCTTTGAATATATTTCGCGAGGAACCCTCTCTTGGATCTTGTTCTTTCGAAGTGCGTTTTTTTCTTTTTTTTTTTCAAGGAGGCCGTTTTGCCGGAGTGGGGGGCGTTGGGAGAGTGCTTGACTCTTGTTCTTTCTTTTTATTCTTTGAAAGACAAAAAAAAAGGAAACAACAGGGGAGCAGAGAAGAGAAACCCAAAGCCTTCCAAAGTCTCGGACCAAGAATGCAAAAGAAAAGAAAAGAGGGTGTTGGGATCGTCGTGGACACGGGCTTGCAGGAGGCAAAGGGGGGGGATAGACGTGGCAAGCCTGTTGTGTCGTTCTGTTGTTCTGTTGGTTCGGGAGATACTGGGTGTGGATGGGGAGGCAACATACATTACTGTCATTCTTTATCGCGTGGCAAGCAAAGAGAAGGGAGAAGAATAAAAAAGGAAGATGGGGTGGGGGGCGGCAATGACACATAGGAGAAGAGAAAAAAACCAAGAGGTGCACGTCTGTGACACCTTGGGATGCATTCCACGTAATGTACGCTCGCATTGCTGGCCTGACTCTAAATGTCCTACTTGGTCCCGTCCGCCTCAGTCACGACGACCCGAAAGCAGTCCCCGGCCCTGCTCTCCCTCCCCATCTTGATCATTGTCATCATAGTCATCCTGACCACCCGCTCGGGACACGCCACCACCACCGTCTTGGATCTTGAGCGCAAAGATACACGATGCCAGGACGAATAGGCCACCCAGGGCCATGACGATGGCAAAGCTATGATCGCCGGGCGTGCCGCGTGGTTTCTGGATGAGCTTGAAGACCAGGCTGGACCCGAGGGTGGCGACCATTTGGGGCACGGCGATGGCCATGTTGTGAATGCCCAGGATGACACCGGCTTGGTCGTGGGCTTCTTCGTCTTGACGCCTCTCGAGGTCCAGCTCTCGTGGGGAGCGGGAGCTCGAGGAGCTGGGGCAAGAAGAAGCGTCATGGGCTTCGTGGTTCAGCGCCTGCGGCGCCATGTTCTTGAGCTTTCTCGCCCGGGCGACTACGTCGCGCCGACTGATCTCGGCGCTGATGATGGCCCATGGGGCCCAGAGGGTCATGGCCCAGGTGATGCCTGCTGCGGCGATGAGGAATGTCGCGGCGGAGACGGATCGAATGAGCACGGTGCAGAACATGGATCCGGCGAACAAGAGGAGGGAGCCTAGCCATGCTCTTCGCAGGGTAAGGCCGGGTATTCTTAGAAACTGGAGGCGTGATCGTTTCGGAGCACCGCGCGTCGTGGTGGCAGTGGCAGTGGCAGTGGCAGTTGACGGGGATGGGGATGCGGGTGCTGCGCCGGCGGAGGGGGCGGATACGGACACGGGCACCGGCCGGCTGTTGTCAAAGGTGGGGGCGATGAAAAAGGGCAAAAAGACGTTTGTCACCAGGCTGACAATGGCGTTGACCAGGAGGGCAAACGTGCCGACGCGGGTGGCCTTCTCGTACAGCGCGTCGAGCTCTTCCGGCGTCATGTTGGGGTTCTCTTCCAGGAACGGCTGGGCGTAGATCTCGCCGATATAAGAGGACGTGTAGAACAAGAGGGGGAAGAAACCGACCCAGGCAAAGAACTGGACCTGGCACACGCGCATGGTTTGCGGGGGCAGGCGCTTGATGGAGTGCAAAATGTTGAAGAAGAAGGAGAAGATGCTCGGCGTCTTTTTGGCGGGCGAGGAGCCGTCCAGCCGCGGGTTTCTCTCGTGGATGAAGATTGTGCTGAGGGCGACGGTGGCGGTGAGGCCGATGCTCGCAATGGCACACAGGATCTTGAACTGGTTGTCGCCCAGGAACCATGCGTACGTGGGCAGGTTGACATAACCAGCGAGGTAGCCCAAGATGTTGCCCAGGCCGGTGACGCGGCTCGCCATGGCGTTGGCCTCCTCTTGCTGGTGCGCGGGGGCGCAGTCCACGATGAGGGCGCGGATGGCCGCCTGGACGGTGTTGATGGCGATGTCCAGGACGTATATGCCCACGACGGCGGCTACGATGATGACGGTCTTGACTCCCTTGGACTCCGGGTCGGCTCCCAAAATGCCCAAGATCCCGCCGACGATTTCTCGGGTCCAGGCGAGGAACAGCAGTCCCAGCACGGTGGCCACGGTGCCGCCGATCATGAAGGGACGACGCTTCCCCCAGCGCACGCGGCAGTTGTCGCTCAAGATGCCGACATACGGCACCACCAAAGTGCCCGTCAAGGGGCCGGCGATCCAGACCAGAGCCATGAGTGATTTGCTC
Organism: Claviceps lovelessii; assembly: GCA_018360185.1. Classification (NCBI taxonomy): domain Eukaryota; kingdom Fungi; phylum Ascomycota; class Sordariomycetes; order Hypocreales; family Clavicipitaceae; genus Claviceps; species Claviceps lovelessii. The sequence goes on from SRPU01001064.1 coordinate 9,000, forward strand.
AGGCCAAGAGACAGCAGGTAAGGGGACCCGTTTGACAGCTCGACCGACCAAGCAATCTGCAGGCCGGCGATGCTGATGGTCAGCATGATGATGTAGAAGAGACCCTTGGTTTCTTGGCTCGTGTCTGCGTCTTGTTCCGACTGCGGGCGGAAACCATTTCGGCCGGCCGACTCTGTGTACGATGCTTCATCATCGCTGAGCAGAGGGGACTGCTCCGTCGACTCTGTGATTTGCGCATGAATGCTCCTCGTGTCCTCGTCTTGGGATGTCTTTCTTTGTTCGGGAACGACGGCGTCGGCCACGGCCACGGCCACGGCAGCATCCGCATCTGCATCCGCATGGCTCTCCTTTGTTGGGCTCCCGTGTGGCGAATCACGGACGGCTTCTGGTCTGGATGACCGAGCCATTGTTGTTTGTCGATCCGAGGCGGCCAAACGGCCGGCGCGCCTCTGGGTTGGGTGGTGCCGAAATCGGAGAATCGGGATGAGGAGTCGGAAATCTGGCCCAACTTTTGAAAGAGACTGGCAAGAACCATGTACCAAAACCAGACCAAAGGCAAAAAGTGCAAGACTTTTGTGTTGTTGGGAATGGCTCAGAGAGAGAGAGAGAGAGCTCGTCGTCGCATCGGCGTTGGCCGCAGAACGCGGTCAGCTATTCCAGTTTCATGGTGACACGAACAGCCATGCGACGAGCCAATGATGTGATGAGTCTGACGGTCTGAGGTCACAAGTTCGAAGCAAACGAGCCAACGAGCCTGGGGCTGGTGAGGCTGGTGACATCCCCTGCAAATAGGAGCACACAAGCACAGGTCGATTGATCACGGCTGAAGGTCCTTGTTCCTCAGGCCTCCAGCCCTTTTTTGCCTGATTTGCATTTGCGTTGCTGAGCGGGGGCTCTGTTGGTCTGGACCAATGGGATGCACATCTGGCCCTCCAATGATGGATGGTGCATCTGGGGTCCTCGGAAAGTACCCAGGTACCAAGGTCGCCGTCGATGAACCCGAGGCGATTTGCCAAGTACTAGGTACCCGGTACTTTGAGTACCGACCGTACAGACCTGGACACCATTACGCCCGGTGCAATGGCATACGTGGTACACCGCATCGATGCTGGAACTGGGGGTACTTTTGCATGGCACGCGAATATAAGCAGGAATTAAGTACTAGGTAGGTACTTGGTTGTGAGGGTTCAATATTCGCTTACTCCTTCCTCTGCGCCTGGCCACCCATGACTGACCCAAATGGCACAGCAAATGCCCTCATTTCCCCCTTCGGCATTTCGTCTCTGCTTCATGCGTTGCATGCATGTTGGAACATTCCCCCATCACGGGCCACTGGGGTCTTTTGCCTCCGCGATGGATGTGATGACAGAGTCAAGAGACAGAGTCAAGAGGCACCGCACCGCTCAACAGTCAACACTTTCGGAGCGGAGCGGAAACGGAAAAGAGGGAGGTGGGGCAAAGATGGGGGGCCACAGTGCGTGCCGTCATGATCACGATGGAGGCAATCAATGGTCAGAAGCGTCGCTTCTGGAAAAGGTCTCTCCGAAGGAGGGCTGTTTAAAAACGGGCACGGGAGCACTGGGACAACGCTGGGACAACGCTGGACAGGCTGGGCCCGATGACGTATGTGGTCACGCTCTGCCTGGCTTACCGTCTCGTTTTATGGAGACGACGAGCTATTTTCTGCGGCCTGGCTCCTCTGGGCTCTCCTGGCTCTCCTGGCTCTCCTACCAAGTAGGCTCTCCTAGGCACCCAGGCTGGAATTATGCCGGACCCATCCAATGATGACTCCATGTCGTGGACCCCGTGTCAAGGGCCAGGGGCCGGGGCTGCTACCTTGGAGGTGTCAGCGCCAAAGGGCCCCCATTCCCCCGTTTCTTTCTCCCCCATTCTTTCCATGTTCGCCCCCCTTCTTCTTCTTCGCTTCTCGCCCTTCGCCTCTCGCTCCCCCACGGACTGTCGGAGACGAAAAGACAATGGTGGTGCCAGGCGGACCGGATCATCTCGCACTAGAAGTTGCAACAGAAGCCGCGCATCCATCAGACACCAGACAGAAAGCGTCTGGCAGATGGGGTGCAGGTGTGTGCATCACTCGTCATGACGCGGCCTCGACACGCTCGTCACGAGATATCAACAGACGGTTACAACACAAAACAAAGCGGCAAAACGGTCCAGCTGCAAGCCAGTCCAAGCTTGGAACGTATCTACAGCGTACCTGACTGGGTGGCGGGATTCTGAGACGAGACTTGATAGACCACACGCCAGCAACCAGAAGCTAGCATCTCGTCGCCAGGCCTCAGATACAGTGGCATGAGGTCCCAGGCAATTCACCGACCGTACAGTCCCCGTCTGTTCATGTGTTATTTATCGTTTTGTCGGTCATCATAAATGGTAACCGTCATGTGGCTATTGCACCAAGTGGACGTGGGAATCCTGACGTGCCTGAATGCGTGGAGTCGTGGGCCGCCTCTTTGCCGTTTGCCGCGCTGACGTCTGCCCTTGTCGTCTCTGGTTGCCTGCCTGCCAGACTAGAGCGTGGGGCAGGTTTTTTTTTTTTTTTTCTTTTTTTTTTCTCATGGCTTTGACGACTTGTACCAGTTTTTTGACTCCTTT
>SRPU01001065.1:0-11611 GCA_018360185.1 Claviceps lovelessii
TTTGGACCACAACGCCATTTGACAAGAACATCACGTCTTCTGGCTGCAGGGACGCAGCCAAGTAGACCACTTTACCTAAATGACCATTAACCTTTTCGAATCATCACAGCGCCTGTGCTCTTCGAAAGCGCCCTCCATATTTCTCCATCAACGCCATAAAGCAAAACTGATTGTGATACTTGGAAAAAATCAGATGAACAGAAAGCGTACCCCAAATATAAAATGAAAAAGGGAAAGAAAAACAAAGCAGGCTGAATCGCTGGTATAAAATGAGATGCGTCAAAACGATTCTGAACAAATGCAAATGAGGAGAAAGAAAAAAGAGAAAAGAGAAAAAAAAGTTTCCACCCCCCCCCCCCCCCCCCGGCCCTCCCAAAAAAGGCTGAAGGAGCATGGTCACTGGCCATATATTTTCACAGGCTCATTCAACCAGAATGCTGGGGTCTGGTCGTAGGCTGACGCGGACCGAAAATCTATTCCAGGGTCGACTTGATGCGTTTCTTGGCTCGCACCGCAGGGCCAAGTTCGGGTTCGCGCAAAGGATAAAGTTGTGAGGATTTCCATGGTTTGCGACTGTGCTGACATGAAGCGTCATGAGTTCGGATAGACATTGTTGGGGATGTGTTTCGGCTTGTTGAAGCACACGTCTCTCCTCCAGTGGCATCCGAACTGCGGTACTTGGTTGAGGTGCTGCATGCATCAGAGCCTTCGGCTGAAGGTACTACGGGAACGATGTTGGATGCTGTGGACTCCGGATTTCCTGCTCGTGCGTCAAATCGGCGTTTGTCTCGAGAGACGGTCTTGTCATGATGGACAGAACGTGGCTGCATAAATTGTTCCTTCAAACCGGTTTCGCGACTATTCAGGTCCGTCTTGCGTAGCACATTATCGAATGCCGAACAGTGACCATACCGAGCGGAGCTCTACTCAATACGCGGCGGCGTCTTGTTGTTGGTAAAGGGGCTGGCGCTCCGCCTGGCATGATGTCGCGGGCATAAGCAAGTCTATCATGGAAGGGGTGCCTAACATAAAAGCATGATGGACAGAAAGAGAGATATTTACGAAAAAAAAAAGAAAGAAAGAAAAGAAAAGAAAAAGGAAAAAAAAAAAGGACTTACGATCGTCTCCGTTCGCCTTCCTTGCGAAGACTCTCGATGATACGCATCATTTCTTTCCGGCCGCCGTTGCTATCGACCATTTTGCCTGCCATACTCATGGATACCTTTTCTCGAGCATTCGCACTTAGAAGGCGCTTGACCAGTAGGTGCCGCATCAAGAGACAGACGAAGACGCCGCAGTCGCTGCCGTTTTCCTGCTGAGGAGAGTCGTCCAGATTGACGAAGCGCAGGGATCTGCCGCATATCTCGCTCATCCTTCGAGTCGCAAGGTTGGCCTCCGCATAGTTGGCCCCTCCTAGTGAGTCGTAATGAAAAGCGATACCATCGAGGATGGAAACCAGTAAAAGTGACCAATGACTGCCCCCCTCGGCCACGCCAACGTTGCGATTGTCGTTGATGGGAAGGAATACGTGGGTGACTCGGGAAAAGTCAGGCAGCGCGGAACGGATGTGGCGCATGTCGGGCTCCTTCATGAGAAGAAAGGTCATACTGGGGCGTAAGAGTATTATGCGCGCCTGAGGATAGCGTGGTAGTGTTTCTCGTTCCAAATATTCCTCCCAAAAGGCAATGTTGTTGTCCGTGAGCCAATCATTTTTTAATGATTTGATATCCTCCACAGTTAACAATACATCATAGTAGCTGAGATAGGCCTTTTCTGGTGAAAGCTGCAGGACAAAAGGCAACAAATTAGCTCAGGGCTCAAGTGACAGCAGGGCAGCTTATCGCCGTGCAGACCGTAGAGAGGGACTGAGAAGGAAGAACAAAAGAGAAAGATGATGGGGGCCGCAGCCGACAGGACTTGGTGCAAATTGATGGAAGCAGGCAGTGGTCACAGGAGATTTTTTTTTTTTTTCAATCCTTTCTTCTTTTTTTTCTTTTTTCTTCTTCTTTTCTTCTTCTCTTTCTTCTTCTTCTTTTTTTTTTTCTCTTTTTATTCTTCTCCTTCAAAGGACAGGCAAATGCAGGTGCGCAGCAAATGTGGGTAGACCATCAAATGCACATGGATGTCATCTCGACCATGCAGAGATGGCTAAAAATACCCCCAAGGTACTCCAGGGCAGCAAATGTAGGTCTCACGCACCGAATCACCAAAATGGCGGGCCATGCGCTGTCGGAACGGCATTTTCCCCGGCCAAAAGTCGTATGGTGTCCTTGCTCGCCGACGGGGTTTCGTCTCTGCGGTCTGCGGTCAGCGGTCAGCGGTCGGCGTCCGTTTCCCACGCTGGCCCCTCGGACGGCGACGAGAGCGTGCAAGTAGAAGGCGTCTGGTCCGCCGGAGCTGGGACTGCTGCAATCGCCTGAGCCGATGAAAGGCAGGCCCTGAAAGCGGGAGTTGCTATCGAGGAGGCAAGATAGAGAGAGCGGCACAGAGTAAGAGAGCACCGAGAGAAGAGGGAAAAAAAAAAAAAAAAAGAGGCAGAGCCAGATGGGGTCTGGTTGGTGATGTGTTTGGAAAGCGGGGCGCAGAAGGCGCGGAAACAAGACTGGCAACTCGCGAGACAGTAGACTGACAACTGGCAACTGACAACTGGCAACTAGCAACTGGCAACTGGCAAGACGGGTAAGTGGAGACAGTGGCACTGGTGGACTGTCACCACTGACCAGGAGCCATTGATGGCCCATTCAATGATGGCTCCGACTTGGGTCTCCCTACTGCTCCGGGAGTCGGGCAGCTAGATGCCTGCCTTTCCTCCGATGTGCCCGAACCCAGTGCTCACTGCTCACTGCTCACTGCTCACTGCTCACTGCTCTGCTCAGTACTCGCCCTGCTTGCCTGCCCGATAAGCTCCCAGCGTTGTACGACTTGTCGCCACCATCGAACCGTGGCGAGCAAGAACAAATTCACCCCAAGTACGCAGACTCTACTGCCTGTTCGAAAAGTACCCTGCGCCTAAATTGAGATTCCACGTGCCACGCGCCGTCATGCTTGGCTGTGGGGTCACATGCATCCCGGGGAGTCAAATGCCGAGATGTGGCTGAATCTGCAGGTCATGTTGCTTCTTAGTTCCTACATCGTACAACTTCATGAAAGGCATCATGTCGCTTCATTCAACACTCTGCTATCCGCAGCCATACGTTTTCTCCCTAACACTTGAATGCCAGAATTTGCAGTGCACCCCCTAGAAGCTTGCGTCATGAAACAAGACCATGGATCGCCAAGTTTCGCATCAACACCGATTGCATTCATATGTCCTGTACATGTATAGAGCCACATGTATGTGCAATCGTTCCAATCTGACTGAGCAAAATGCTGCGTAGCTTTGTGTATAGCAATTTGCGAGCTAAATACCTGGTGATTCATGTCTTCGCTCTACGAGCAAAAGCAGGCATATAAATCTCACCCAACATGGTACGCCATCGGCTTCATAGAAACACAGTCAAATCGTCTTCTAGATTCCATAAGCATAAAAAAAAATAACTGACATGCTGCGTGTCGAATCATGAACTCAAAGTGCAGGCGTCAGTCTCAGTCAGCACGGCATGGTGTAGCGTGTCCAGTGCAGAAGAAGCATGAGCGTATGAAACCACCCGTGCAGACACAGCCTGATTGAATCGCTTCATCAATCGTCCTTTCTTTGCGCTGCTCCTTTCTACACACCTCTTTCCATTCAAAGTAGCCTTGGAAAAGTTGGCCGTGTCCTCCGTCGCGAGCCGAGTGACTTCGGAACGCTCTCTTTCGAACCGAGACTGGATCTTTTCGACGCAGTGATTACCAGCCTTGGCATATATGTCGGCAATCTTGGTGATGCATTCTTTCTTCGAATCAAGATGTTGCATACATGCCTAGAGTACGTTGGTCAGACACCACAAATGTTCTTCGTTACTATAACGTCTTCTGACTCACGTCAATCAACTCACGGAGCCGTTGCCTTCCTAGGTCAGCAGGGCCGCTCAACTCCGTCTTGGTCTGGCCCTTGACGATCCGGCGATTGGCATGCTCCTTCTTGAGCTCGGAGAATATCGACCGCCTGGATCCATGATGGTTTCCGAGCGCCAACGTCGAGAGGGCCTTTAGAGGCTCAATCCCAAGGGCCTTTGAAAAGGTGGAGTCCTGTTGCATATTTTTGTTTGATCGAGTTGACTCGTGTTGAGCGGCATTTAAAATTGGTCGCTTAAGACAATCTGTGTGACCTGTACTGCTCCATACCTCAGACGCAGAGAATTCTGTCGGTATTGAATTGGCAGCATTCTCTTCACAGTGTGAGATGCGGATTGGACTTCCCTGTCCACTGATGCTGATGTGTCGACTGGGCCTTGCTGCAGCCAGATGAAGTTTGCCGTCAGCAGCACTCTTAGGTGGGTTGGATCTTTTAGCATGTTGGTCATGCACAGTCCTCAATTTATCAAGACAAACCAGCCCGCTCGATCCTGGGACACTGTGCTGCTGTACAGGAGAGTGAGCTTCGACTCCCTCGTCGTCTTCCACCTCCTCAGTCTGAAGCGAAGCTGTGCAATTTTCTCGTCTATTCGATTCCCTGGTGGCGACTACACACACTTTGGCCTCGTGGTCGTGAATTTCAGTCGAGGTCGTGGGAGGCGTGCTAGGCGAATTGCTCTCGGACATTCGAGTTTTTACACCGGATGAAGTCGGAGATTCTAAGCAACTTTCTGCCACTATCTCTTCTGAAATCTCTATAATTTGTACTTCCTGACGATTGGACGGCATGTCCGCTGGATCATCGCGGAAAGAGTCCTCCAAGTTGTTTGGTGGATGGCCATTTTCGTGCATAGTAGCCTTCGTGTCTACAGGCGGGGACTCGTGTCTTGTCGTTGGCAAGCACTCAGCCACCTCTACTAATGTATCGCGAGGAGATGGCTCCGCAACCTCTGCCTGTTGCACAATATTTTCCAATGGGGAGGACGACGGCTTGGCGTCTTTGAGCGCAGAATTCCGACAGTTCTTTTTGCGTACTGGCTTCTTGACGACATCTCTCACCACTCGAGTGTCGTTGTCAAACCGAAGAGGTGACTTCGGGCGCTGTTTTCTCTTTTTCTTTTGTTTTTTCCCCTTACCTGCGACGTGAATGGTTTCCAGTGCTGCTCCTTGATCAGGGTCAAGACGATCTGCCTCGCCATCCAATGACATGAAATGATTTGCCGGATTGACGACTGCACAGCGAGGGGTATTGCTGCATTGCGCGGCAGATTCGACTTGATCGACACCAACAACTGTTTCTCTTGCAGATTCAAGGAGAGCACACGCATTGCCGAATTGTTCCACTGGAACGGGGATATCATCTTCGTTGATTTGAACTGCAATGGGTTTGTTGTTGTCAATTAATGCCGGCTGCGAAGGGATTTGACAGACGCTATCATCTACCCATACCCTATCCCCGAAGTCACGATGCGAAGATGTGCCCAGGCTCTTTGAATGACGGCTTCCTGTCATGGGAGAGCTACGGAGAATAGTCGTAGCAGTTTCAGAAAAATCAACAATCATGGGAGTCTGTCTTTGATCTTCAAGCAATGGAGCATGGACCACGTCCCTGGGAAGAGGCACTGTGTCTGGAAGCGCATCACTTCCCGAGTTAGGACTGGAAAACACATTGCCTACACCAAAATAGCTGTAGGGACCTCGGGGTGGGCCTTCAGTTGACACAGACGAACTTCGTCGAGCGCCAGACCCAGTCTCTGACCAGGGAAATTCTTTGGCAACGACGGTCTCGGACACCGCCTGCGTATCGGCGAGCTGGACTAGGTCGCCATCTTCGAGTCCATCGTCAAATATATCCGAGTCAATATTGTCGGGAAAAGATTGCTGTTTGCCACCACGTTCAGGGTTACGCTTGCTAGGCAGGCTAGGTGAGGCATCAGGCCGGGTCGGCGTGGTGTCGAGCTCGCCTAGTTGCGTTGCCTGTCTCTGTTGGCGTTGCCTCGTTGGCGGCGTCTTGACCGAACCCCAGTTGTTCTTCCTTGGCATCGTGCATGCAGTTCCTGGTTAAGAAAAAGTTGGGTATGACAAAGAGACAGATGGAGCTTCAAACTTGACAGGGCATGCATGCATCTGGACACAGCTTCCGCGATGTTCACAGAATCTTGAAGAACCAGGCAAAATTACTAGGTACCTAGGTACTTGCGAGAACATTCTGACCAACCTAGAACCAGAATCAGTGCACGAGGAAGGAGCGAGCATACGTGCTGCATTCCTGAAAGAAACTCATCTCCAGGACCATTGTGTCTGGTCTTTCCACGACTGGAAACTTGGGAAGGAGCGATGATGGTTTTGTGGAGTTGTGGAAAGAACGGTCCGATGTTTGTTGGGTCTGTCAGTCGCTCCAAGACGAGAGTCGGAGGTAGTGCCTTCCTAGCGGGCGCCGGATCGAGCGTCCAGTCACCAGTGTCCACCATGCCCGCTGGTGAGGTCAGGAAACCGATGAACTGTATGACGCATGTGGCCCCAGGGGAAAAGCAAAAACGGCAACTTGTGTGTAGACGAAGGAACATTTCGATAAGTACTAGGTGCCTAGTAGGTACCTAGTGAGTACCTGTCTATCAGCACAATACAGAAGTCTCTGGCAAGTAGTTTTTAGTTTGTCATCCTGGCGGAACCGTAATCGTTAACGGGGGCAGCTCCGATAACTCGTCAATTCAGCTGCCAGTCTGCACATTGCCACATGCACATTCATGTGGCCTGCAACGACGGTCCGTTGAAGTAGCAGCCCAAATCCCCCTGCCGAGACAGACTCAGGCTCACATGCTGCTTCAATCGTCTGAACATCCAATCGTCGTTGTTTGTTTGCATCTCATCCGACTGCACGTTCGAAATCGTCCAGATATCGTGGTGCATTTTACACGACCAAGTAGTCGTTATTGCGCGACCTTATTCATCGCCTTACACTCAGACTTGTCATGTCGTCACAGTCAAAGACATCGGCAGCACCAGCCGCCCTTAACAAGCTTGTCATCTCGACTCGTCCGCAGTTCAAGAGATCTTGTGCACCGGCGTCTGCAATTCCCAAGACTACGCCGGAGCGCTTGCTTCGCGCGTCAGGGGATGCCATCACCAGTACAACGCTCTCCGCAGCAGACTCCATTGAGTCCGTTCTTTACCTTGCGTATGGGTCCAACATGTGCGCCGAGACATTCCTCGGCATGAGAGGCATCCGCCCCCTGTCGCAGGTCAATGTGTCTGCGCCGAGCATTCGCCTTTCCTTCGACCTGCCTGGTTTTCCGTATCGGGAGCCATGCTTCGCCAATGTGGCATTCCGCAACGTGCCCGAAAAGAAGAGAGACGAAGGGGGCAAGTTCGTCCACCAAGACATGAAGTGGGACGGCGGTCTTGTAGGAGTCGTGTATGAAGTAACAACGCAAGACTATGGAACGATTCTGCGTACAGAAGGCGCTGGGTCTAGCTACAATGAGACGGTTGTCGGCTGCTATCCCATCGGTCCCAAAGAGACACAGCCTGCCGGGGGCTCGAAGCTGTTCTATGCGAGGACACTGTATTATCCGTCTCACAGGGACGACGATTCAGGGAGAAAGAACTGGTGGCAGCGGTTCTTGGATGGACGACAGAGACCGGATCCCAATTATGCGCAGGCCAGTGAGCGCTATCTGAATCTCTTGCGCGCGGGCGGGCAGGAGCATGATTTGCCAGCCAGTTATCGTAATCATCTCGACACCTTGCCTGCGTATACTGTGACGCGATGGAGCCAAACTGTCGGGCAATATGTCTTCATTCTTTGCTGGGCGCCGCTATTTGTCTTGTCTCTGGCAGCAATGCGTACATTGACTGACGAGACGGGGAAACTGCCGTCCTGGCTGGCGCGAGCAATGGCCCTGCTTTCCGATCTCATGTGGGTGTCTTATGATGTCTTTTTCAAGCCCGTATTTGGCGATGGAGAGAGGACGGAGGGGGACCACGTGAGCGATGCATCGTTGTCCCTGGTCCATGCCAACGCACACGGAAGCTTTGTGGAAGAAGCGGGGGTTTGAGGGCTGCCGCAAGTGAGTTGCATGATGGACCAATACGTGCTGGGACGCCGAGACATCCGTTTGATGGATATGGTGGTCAAAGGTTGGTTGCGATGGCGCATGATGGGGTTTGGAGAAGAGACCCAAGGAGCACATGCCGGACTGGAGATAAAATTTTGAAGCCAGACAGACAATCGGCCAGGCTAATTCTGTATGCAGCATGTACACTGTAGGCCACCCGTCCAACATTAGACTCCACCACATGCTGCCAACTGGTCCAACGTCCAAACATTTGAAACGCCACAGACAGCCAGCATCAACTTTGCATAGGACGATCAATGATTCAGCATGACATCCCCGCGTTCTAGCCAACTCGTACTGAGCGTCCGGCCCGTGGCTGTCGAGGATATTGTCCTATTGCCATCTCGCCTCTCCTCCTCGTCCTACGACTACAAATTCATCCACAATGGCGAATCCGGCGACAAAACCCATCAACCTCTTCGTCGGCTGCCCGTCGCCCTCGCTCTTCCCATCCAACCACCTTCTGCAAGGCGCCTCGTCAATCGTGCACTCGGGCAACAAATGCGCAGACGCTCTTGTATACGGCCCGGACGCGGGCTACGCACCCCTGAGAGCCAGAATCGCCACGTGGTTGCGCGACGTCTACAGGCCGGATGAAGAAGACAATGACGCCGTCTCCGCCGAGCGCATCTGTATCACCAGCGGCGCAACAGCGAATCTGGCCAACATCCTGGCCAAGTTTACCGAGCCAGGCTATACGAGGGCGATATGGATGGTTGAGCCCTGCTACTTCCTGGCCTGTCCCATCTTCACGGACGCGGGCTTCGAGGGCCGTCTGCACGGGGTGCCGGAAGACGAGCAAGGGCTGGACATTGATTTCTTGCGCTCCGCTCTGGAGGGCATGGAAGGGGTCGGTGGGCGGCAGCAGCATCCAAGTAGGCCGACCCTGAAGACGCATCAGCGGTACCCCAAACTGTACAAGCACGTCATCTATGCCGTGCCGACGTTTTCAAACCCAAGCGGCAAGACCATGTCCTTGCGACGGAGGCGGCAGCTCGTGCGTCTTGCCAGGGAATACGATGCGCTGGTCGTGACGGATGATGTGTATGATGTGCTTCGCTGGCCGGAGCAGCCCCGTGCAACATCATTGGAGCTCGGTTCTGTTCCGCCCAGAATCGTCGACGTCGACCGCTTGCTCGACGGCGGGCCCAAGGAACACTGGGGCAACGCCGTCAGCAACGGCTCCTTCTCGAAGCTGATTGCCCCCGGCGTCAGGACAGGCTGGGCCGAAGGAACCCCTTCGTTTGCACTAGCCTTGTCCACCGTCGCGGCCATCAGGTCCGGCGGAAGCCCCTCGCAATTCACGGCCTCGCTGATCGACGAAATGATGGCATCGGGCTCCTTCCAGGCGCATCTCGAAAACGAAATCATCCCGACGTATCGTTCTCGATACAACGCCATGCGCGACGCTATCAACACGCACCTCATCCCACTCGGCTTCAAGGAATTGCCGAGTCTGCCCTACGAGTTTGCCCATGGAGACGACGCAACCGTTCGTCCACCACCGTATGCCGTAGCTGCGGGAGGGTTCTTCACGTACCTAACCCTCCCTTCAGACTTGCCGCCCTCTGTGACGGATTTTGCGGCACGAGCGCTGGACAAGTACAATCTCAAAGTCGCCATGGGCACGAACATGGTCGTCGAGGGGGACCGAGCGAGCAAGGAACGCGCCGATGCCGGCTTTGGGAACGGCATACGACTGTGCTGGGCTTGGCATACAAGCGACGACATTGTCGAGGGGATCAAACGACTGGAGGCTCTTGTTTGTGAAGTACGAGACGGCGCACAAGTTTGAGCCCAATGTGAGCTGTGAGCGAGGGGGTTGTGTGTTGCCTCCCTTGGGCAAATTGTCGATGGAGCTTGCATGGCTGATAGGTTGTTGCGCTTGTGCCAGATGACTGGCTTGTGCATCTATTGCTCCGCTTGACGTGCCATGTTTCTCCGCCTGCCTGGATGGAATACGATGAGAGCAAACTAGTACAAAGAATCAAATTGCCCAGCGCTCTTGAAGTACGGCCTACCCTTTGCCGCAGCCGCATGATGAGCGGGATGAAAAAGAAAGAAGCGTGTGGTGAACCGTTTCCTGAACCTGCCCGCGTGAATTGATAGCCAAGTATCTCGGTCGAGAGTATCTACAAGGAAGTGCGCACGACAATCCCACCTCACGTTCAAAACGGCTGTCGCATGTCCTTTTGAAAGAGCCGCCCAAGCGCCACTACCTGCCAAGGAGGATAGATACGTGGAGTCTTTGGTTTCAACCTCAACTGAGGACAGAATTGCGCGGCCGAGGCAGAATCGAAAAGGTGACAGGATGTTGGGACTCGGAGGGGTCGTAATCTGGACCCGGGAGGCGCATGTGATTGCGGGGTCGACAGAAAATGACGCGCCTGCAGTTTACGACCCGTCCAGTCTGGTAAACGTGGTTGATGTCGCATGCAGATTCCAGACTCCAAGAGCTCATGGCTCGGGTCCTCCGGGTCCTCCCACGTCCTGCTGGATCTGGTTTAGATGGCACCACGGAGACAAACGACAGCACTTGGGACGGAAAGGCGGCAGCAGAGGATAGTTGCCGCCTCTTGACGTCGGCCAGAGAGCAGGACATTTCCCCTCAAGCTTGATCGTCCTGGCTCCTGGGGACTGGAAGCTTGGCGCGCAAGCCTCGGAGCGCCAAGTTGTCGTGGCGGTCGCATTGTGAGGGTTAGGGTTACTTATTGTGCAGACACGTCGCGGGGCTTGGATTTTCATGTGACAGTGGGGCTGTCGGCCTGGGTTTGCAGGGGCGTCCCAACAACCATTGACGTGTGGTTGGCTGCTCGCCGCGTGGCTAGTGCATCCGTTGGGAGCCCGTGCCCGCCTTGGGCAAGCGGTGAACTGTTGAGCTACCAAAGTACCCAGGTACCTTATCGAGAACTTCGAAGGAGCTTCTCGAGGGACCGAGGAGGCCAGGAGGGGTAAATCTGCCACTGCCCGTGTTTGTTTCCCCCCCCCCGTCTTCCTCAGATGACAACAACCTTTGAATTTGAAAACCGTTGCGAAGCCCCGGCTCCCCTTCAAGTCCACCAGACGTACATATACGCGCACGTGGTCTGGCTCTTGCCTCGCCTTTGACAGCCGCAGTGCACACCCTTCCTGCCAGTCGTATGCTGCGATACCCAACTCTGCGATTCTCCGACCATCTGAAGCGCTTGTCGTCCCGATCTCTCGCCCACCTCTCTCCCGCGCGATTCTATTCCGCCCCATTCGCAGACATGACGGGCGCCGCTGGTCTCCTCGGCGGCCACGAGAAGAAGCACAAGGTCACCATCGTGGGCTCTGGCAACTGGTATGTGGTGACGACGGCGTTTTCGCTGACCCTTTCTCGGCCCAGAAGAGGTTTGGCGACTTGACCGACAATCCCCGTTAAATCTAAGTGAAACGTCGTCTAATTGTCTTTCTCCCTCTCTCTCTCTCTCTTTTTTTTTTTTTTTTTTTTTTTTTTTTTTTTTTGCCACTTTTAT
>SRPU01001066.1:0-11608 GCA_018360185.1 Claviceps lovelessii
TTATAGCTAGTTAAATAGGTAACTCTTTTAGTAAATATTTTAATTTAGTTAATAGTTTACTATTCTTAAGGGAAAGAGAGATTTAGTTATTAAAGCTAGATATAAAATACTACTTAGTAGAGTAAAGACTAAAATATAGAAAATATACTATAATATAGCTATTAGGTAGGGGGTAGTGCTTAAAGGTATAAATCTCTGCCCTATTATATAAATATGCACGCTTCTCCTTTTATATGCCTCCTTAGCGCGCTGCTAGGTTATAGCAAGGGCACTACGTACCTTGCAACTCCTATGCCCCCCTTAGGTCTTATAAGGCTAGCTATACGCAAAGCCTTAGGGAGGAACGGTTATAACATATATTTAGCTAAAGTAGTAATATAATACTACTATAATACTATACTATATATATAGATTTTATTAATATACTTAATATAGCTTTTATAAACTAATTTACTTTATTATTTATTTATAAATTAAGTAGCACTTTATTTAATTTAGCTATAAAAGTAAGCTAACTTACTATTACTACTTTTATAACCTTATTAATTATATTAAAAAGTAAAATTAAATACTAAGCCCTTACTTTTTATTACTTTATTAAGGTTTTATTTAGTTTATAAAAAATAATAACTTTTATTTATTAAAATAAAGCTAAATAATAACTAATATAATAATATATATTTAATAAGTAGGTAAGGGTTTATATTAATAGCTTACTATAAACTTTAAAGTAGCTTACTAAAAGTTTATTAAGTTTAAATACTTTTTAGCTAAGTAAGCTCTTTATAATACTATAAATTTTATTAGCTTTAAATTAATCCTTAGTTAAAAATATAGTAATAGTAAGGTAGCTATTTAAATTACTTAATATATTATTAAGTTAAGGTTAAAAGAAAAGAAAGAAATACTTAGCTAAGATAGTAGCTTTTTTTTAGTATATTTTAGTAATTATAATATTTATATCTTTATTTTATAAAAGAAAGGGGATTTATTATTAGTTTAATAGTAAGCTATTATAAAGCTATATTTAGTATTTAAGCTTTTAAAGGTTTCTATATTAAATAGTTATAGCCTTAACTACTATATACTAAATACTATATTATTTATTATAAATAACTTAGTTTTATATCTATACTATATTAATTATATATTACTAATTCTTTTTAATATAAAATACTCTTTATTATTATAATACTCTTTTAGTATTTTAAGTTATTTTTTTAATATATTAGTTTTATTATAAGTTTAGCTTAAAACTACCTTAGGGTTTCTTTAAAACTATTAAGTTTATAATAAACTAAAGTTTAGGTATTAATTATTTTATAAAGTAATTAATTTTCTTTAATAAATAAAGCTAAGGCTTTATAATATTATATTAAAACTATATTATAGCCTTTATAGTAATAAAATTATTATTTATATATATTAATTTATATTAAAGTAAATAGTTACTATATAGCCTAGGGCTAAAGCCTATATAAATTAGCTATATTATATAATTAAACCTAATAAGGTTTAGTTTTTTTAAAAAGTTAATATTTATACTATAAATAGCTTAAGTATAGTTAATAATATTATTTTTTTTTTATATTCTTTATATTACTTTACCCTATAGTATTATAAATCTAAGCTATTATTACTTTATTAATATAAAATATATATTATATTTTATTAAGATTTAGCTATAATAGGTTTAAAATAAATAATATTAATTAAAGTTATTAATAAATATACTATAGTTAAGGGGTAAAGCTAATATAAATTTAAATAGAGGTAAGGTTTAGTTAAATTTATAAGTTAGGGAGTAAATAAAGTAAATATTATATTCTATTATTATAATAAAGCATTAATTCTTACTTACCTATATTATCTTTACCTTAGGTTTATATTAGTAATATATATAAATTATAGTTTAGCTACTTTAAGTTATAAGTTAAAAGTAGCTAAGGCTAAAATTTAATAATTTACTATTTAAGGTTTCTAGTTTTTATATTACTATTATATTAGTTTTAAGCTAAGACTTTAGTATTAAGTATATTAAATAGGTTTTTTTTTATATATTTTAATATATAACTTTAATTATATACCTTATATTATATATTAAGTTAAACTTAGCTTATTTAAAGCTATAGTAGCTATAAATTACTAGCTTAAAAAGCTTCTATAGCTACTTATAAATATTATATTAATTCTAGCTTTAATTTAAAAAGGTAGGTATATAGTTAATTAACTTATTTTTAAGGTAAAGCTTTATATAAAAATAGGTTATTTATATTTTATTTTTAGCTATAGCTAAGCACTTTAATTTAGCTTTTTTATTTTAATTAAAGAAGAGATTTAGTAAAGGCTAAAGGCTATACTAAATATATAGTATATATATAGTTTTATTACTTATTAATAGTATTATATATATAAAACTATATTAGGTATAGTTCTAAATAATTAATATAGTATTTATAAATAGCTTTTATTAATATTAAATTAAACTACTTACCTTTTATATAATAACTAGTTATATAATAGCTATACTATAAAGATATAGTATAGTATATAATAATATATTTAAATTTAAAATACTTATAGTATTAATAAGGGTAAATAGTATTATTATAAAGTTTAGCTTTAAATATCTTAGCCTTATAAATAATACTAATATAATATAGCTTATTTATTACTTTAATACTATTTATAATAATAATAAAAGGGAACTATATAGTAATACTATATAGCTTTTATATTATAATTTATATAAAGCCTTAACTATTAGCTATTACTAAGGCTTAGAAAATATAATTTCTCTTTTAGTTTTATATATAATATATAAAAAAGCCCTTAATAATAATATTAAATATATATTAGCTTAATATTACTTTTAGTTTAAAAGCAATACTAATTTATATAGTATTTTTAATATAAGGCTTTATTATATTCTAAAATATAATAATAATATTATTACTTTAAAGATAATAAGCTATTACTATAGTATTAATATTAGTAGCTTAATTAATAATAATAATAATATCTTTAAATAAATATTTCTAAATAGCTTTAGCTATAATAATATTTTTAATAATATTTTTATAATAAATTAAAAGAAATATTACTATAATTATAAAGTAAATTTATTAAACTAAAAATTAAAAGATTTCTTTGGTAATAATACTAGCTTAGCTTAAAGCTAGTATATTTTTAGTATTTATAGCCTTCTTAACTATATATTTTATTACTTCTTTAAGGTTTTAAACTATAATAAGCTTATAAAATAATAATAAAGTTAATATTATTATTTTAATAAAAGTTTAGAGTATTAAAAGGCTATATTAGGTATATATTAAGGCTATATTAGCTATATAGAGAATAATATTATATATACTCTTTAGTATTATAGCTAGTATAAGTTTGGTTATTTTATTATATTTAACTATAAGCTAATTTAGTATTTACTTATATATAAATAATAATATAAAAGTAACTTAAAGTATTATTAATATAAAGCTACTTTAATTTATAAGTAAATACTAGTAGCTTTATATAAAGCTATAGTTTTTACTATTAATAATTATTAATATTACCTTATTTACTATACCTATACTTTAGTATTAATATACTATTAAAAATAAAAATAAATAAATATAGTAATTCTTTTTCTACACTTTTTAAGAGGTTTAGAGTTAATTCTACGTTGCTACTGCAGTGTAGGCAAATTCGCAAAACGTTTTGCGTAATTAACTACTCTATATATAAATAATAAATAAGTACTTAATAGTATATAATATAATATTATTTTAGGCTATTTATAGTGCTTTAAGGATATAGTTTTATAAAAAACCTAAAATTATATAGGCTATAATAAAGAATATTTATTTATTTAGATTAGCTTTAAATTATATAAAATAAGTAATTTATAGCTACTAAAAGATATTAGTATAGCTATATTTTATTATTCTTTTAATAATAATCAAGATATATAATTAAGTTAAAAATATTTATTAAAGGCTTAATCTTTAAATTATACTCTTACTTATATAGCTATTATAACTATTATTTACTTAAGTATTAATAAACTTAAAACTATTATAAAAAAAAAGAAATAATACCTTCTTTATATAATATTTTATTTTTTTATAAATATTTAAGCTATTATTAATATAGGTATGGTATAAGCTATTACTACTGATATATATTTTATTATTAAAACTTATATAATAAAACTATTTTTTTTTAGTTAAATTTATTATTATTATTAAAAGCCTTTTTATTTAAGGTATTTAAGACTTTAATTTTAGGTTTTTTTAAAGGGTAATAAGCTAAAAGCTAAGTATAGCCTTTAATATAGTAGCTATTATTATTATAATATAAATATTACTAAGTAGTAGCCTTATAGTATTTAATAATATCTTTTAAAACCTATATTACCTAAACTATACTCTTAGTAAATATAGATTTTATACTAGCCTTAGCCTTACTAAAGAACTTATAGCTTTATTTAAAGCTTATAAATTCTATAGAGTTAATACTTATTATAGCTATAGTACTTTTATAGTTATATTTAGCCTAAAGCTAGTAATAAGCCTTAATATATTCTTTAATTAATATATATTAATATTTAAAGTAATACTATAGTATTATATAACTATTATAAAATAATTAAAATAAGGAATATTATAATTTATATAATAGGTTTTTATTTATTTATTAAGTTTTATTTAAAGCTAGGTAAGCTTTATTATATTTACTTATATACTACTCTTAGCTAGGTAAAGCTTTTATTTAAAATAAATAAAGAAATTTATAAACTACTTATTTAAATATTACTTTAGTTAATTTAGCTTTATAATTATATACTTTTTTTAATAAGGGTTTATAAATATAGTATTAAAGTAATTAAGAAAATAATTAAGTATATACTAATAATTATTACTAAGCTTAAAAAATAAAGTAATTTATACTTAAACCTTAAGTAATAGATTTTAGTAAATAAGAAACTATTTATTATAGTTAGTATTAATAAAGTTTAAGTTAGCCTTTAGCTTATATATTATAAAGCTTTACTAAGCTTAAAATAAAGCTTTATTTTTATTATAAAGGTTTTTTATTAAAAGTAGTTTATATTTAAATTATACTTAATTTAAATATATTAAAGTATTTATATAAAATACTTAATTTATTAAAGCTATTTAATAGTATAATTTTTTAAGCTAAGCTATTATTAAAGTAATAGTTTTATAAAGGTAGTATAAGTTCTATATATTATTTAATTAAGCTATTTATTTATAATACTAAGGGTTTATTATATTATATATATATAAAGAAATATTATAAATAATATTTTAATAAATAATAATTATTATAAACTAATTTAAATAGTTATTATAATTTAATATTAATAAAGTTATTATTATTTATAAAGAAAGAAGAAAGACTACTATCCTCCTTTACTATATATATACTTTATATATAGTATATATCTATAGGGTAAGCCCTATAGGTATAATGGATATCCTTATATGCCCCTCTCTTACTCCACTAAGGATCTAAGCAGCTAGCTAAAATCTATTACAATAAATAAAAATTATAGCCTAATTATAGTAATATTAGATTAGTATTATATTAAAGAGAGAATAATTATTATACCTATAGTATATATAACTATTTTATTTTAAATATAATAGCCCTCTTTATATATATTTAGTTATAATTTCGATAGGAATTAGTAGTATATAATTTATATTAAAATACTTGAAATATTTTTATATTAAAAATGTATTAGAAAAGCTAATACTAATTTTTAAAGAATTTTAGGAGAAATCCTAACTAGGATAAAAAAAGGAGAATAAGTCTTAGTTTAAATTTTTAACTAGTCCTACTATTAAATACATATAGATTCCTACTATATTCGTTCTACCTAATCGCCCTTAATGTCTAAGCGACTAGCTTAATAAATTCTATATTTAATACTAGTTTTATTAGTAAATATTTATCAAAATATTAGGCTAAATTATAATATAATTTTGCTTTTATTACTCATATTAATTTAAATTTAAATTAAAGGCTTTTTTCTTTATTTAGCTATTTTACTTAAAGAAATAGAATATTTATTATTAAATTATATAATAAATTTAATTTTTTACTTTTTTATACTTGATATTAAGCTATAAAGTATAGAGATATAAAACTTAAGAAATTAGTCAAAAAGGGTATTAAAGGGATTTCCTTAAGTAAATTTATATTAAAATCCTTAGGGATTTTAGTTATTTTTATAACTTTAAAAAAAAGTTATATTTAGCTATAACTCTAACTCCTACTTATACTAGGTTAAGTAAGTTTCTATAGAATTAGGCTAAAGTAATACTAAATAATACTATTATTGCTACTTAAATAAAAGAATATATTTAGTATTTAAAAATAATACTAATTACGTTAAAGCTTATAGTAAAAGAGAAGTAATTTACCTTTTTGTTAATTACTTATAAAGATATTTTAGTAGTATAAAATGCTATTATTATACTTTAAGTATAACCTTTTATTATAATATAAGTATTTATACTAAATTTAGTAATAATTCCCTAATAATTTATATAAATACTAAGATTATTACTAGTATACTATAATAACTTTATCTAAGCATATATATTTATATACAATATAATATTCTATACTATTAAGGAATTTACATTATTTTAACTAATAATATATGTTACATCTAGAAGGAGCTGATGATGTATTTATAATCTATCTAGGAATGCTCACACTACACAAAATGTATAGTATAGGCATATCTGGCAAGATGCCTAAGATATAAGGCTAAATTAGGGCATTATAGTCTATAGGTTCTAAAGAGATTAGGCTAAGAGAAACCTAGAAATCTTATAATATATAACACTACCCCTATAGCTAAATAATTAGCCTATACTAAATATAGGCAATATTTATTTATAAAGGAGTGTAATATAAAATATTAAATATATTAAAGGGTTTAAAGAAAATTTATATAAAAAAAGGTTAGGCTTCTAATAAAGGCTAATAAATTATAACTAAAGTTAATATATAAGCAATAGAAATTATAAGGAAAATATATAGAAAAGAAGAAAAAAGAAAATAATAAAATATAATTAATAATGCCTAAGTAGAGGGAGCTTAGACTTTATAACTATATTAAGTATATATATAAAGCTATTATATTTATTATGCTTAAGGCCTTTAGTAAAGCTATTAGTAATTATTTAATTAGTACTAACCTACTTAAGTTAAAAGAGGCTATTATAAATTCTTTATATAATCTATTTATATTATAAATTAATATGCCTTATATAGCTATAATACTTCTTATTTAGTATATTAGCCTTAGTATCTTAACTATTTATAAATAGCAGTAGTAGTTAGATTTAATTAAAGCTAAAGTCTTTAATTAATTAAAAGACCTAAGTTATAAAGAGCGCTATAAGCATAAAATTAAGGAATTTAGCCTTTATAGTGCTTAAAGTAACTATAAATTACTACTTTAAAGCTTAAAGAATAGCGCTACTATTAACTATTATAATATAATTAGTAGTAAAGCGCCTTATATTAAGGTTATTACTATAAGAGGCATTACTATAGCTATAGACTTAGAAAGTATAATTAGTAGTACCCTAACTATATATACTATTAAGAAAAACCCCTAGTTCTTTTATTCTTTAAAGATATTTTTAAAGATATTTCTTTAGGTTTATATAAATTTACTTTAAGGCTAAATTTACTATATTAAGCTTATTTACTATATATATAATATTAGGTTTTATATATATTAAGAGCTACTTAAAGCAACTAATTTTACACTACTAATATTTTAAAATTCTAATTATTAAAAAGTTTTTCTAATTTAAAGAAATCTTAAGCTTAGAAAGCTAAGGCATATAAGCTAGGGTTAGGCTAGAAGTATTATACTATTAAAAAATAGAATTAATATACTTTGCCTAATAAAGTAAAATAGTCTAGTAGTTATAATTCTATTTAAATTATATACTAAGAAACATTTTAACTATATTTAATTATTTAAGCTTATATTATAATTATAGCATATTAAGCACTAAGTTTATAATAGCATTTAAGGAAGCTACTATAATAATATTATTAATATAAAAAAATAAAAAAATAAAGTTATTATAAGTAAATATATATAGCTTACTAGAATAAAACTTTTCGCGAATTCGCCCGCACCGCAGTAGCGACGCGGAATTAACTCTAAACCTCTTAAAAAGTGTAGAAAAAGAATTGCTATATCCATTTACCCCTATCTCTAATAGCGCATTAGTACTAGAGCATAGGCATAGTAAATAAGGCAATACTAATAAATATTAATAGTAGAAACTATAGCCTTATATAAAGCTACTATTACCTACTTATAGGTTAGGGTAGCTTTATATTAATAGTACCCTAAGTTACTTCTACGCTACTATCTATATATAAGTAAATACTAAATTACTTTATAGTTAAATATAATAAAATAACTAAACTTATACTAGCTATAGTGCTAAAGAGTATATAGAATATTATTCTCTATATAAATAATATAGCCTTAATATATACCTAATATAGCCTTTTAATGCCTTAAACCCTTATTAAAATAATAATATTAACTTTACTATTACCCTATAAACCTATTATAGTTTAAAACCTTAAAGAAGTAGTAAAGCATATAATTAAGAAAGCTATAAGCACTAAAAATATACTAGCCCTAAGCTAAGCTAGCATTACTACTAAAGGGATCTCCTATTTCCTAGTTTAATAGGTCTGCTCTATAACTATAGTAATACCCCCCTAAGTTTATTATAAAACTATTATTAAAAGTATTACTATAGCTAAAGCTATTTAAAATTATTTACTTAAAAATATTATTACTACTATTAATTAAGCTACTAGCACTAATACTATAGTAGTAGCTTATTACCTTTAAAGTAGTAATACTATTATTATATTTTAGGATATAGTAAAGCCTTATACTAAAGACACTATATAGGTTAGTACTGCTTTTAGACTAAAAGCAGCACTAAGCTAATATATATTTAGTATTATTATTAAGGGCTTCCCTATATACTATATATAAAACTAAAAGAGAGACTATATTCTCTAAGCCTTAGTTATAGCTAATAGTTAAGGCCTTATATAAATTATAGTATAAAAGCTATATAGTATTACTATATAGTCCCCCCTTATTATTACTATTAATAATATTAAAGTAGTAAATAAACTATACTATACTAGTATTATTTATAAGGCTAAGATATTTAAAGCTAAACTCTATAATAAAGCTATTTACCTCTATTAGTATTATAAGTATTTTAAATTTAAATATATTACTACATATTATACTACGCCCCTATAGTATAGCTACTACGCTACTAGCTATTATATAGAAGGCAAGCAGTCTTGCCTAGCACTAATAGAAGCTATTTATAAATACTATATTAACTATTTAGGGCCTTACTTAGTATAGTCCTATATATATAATACTACTAATAAATAATAAAACTATATATACACTATATACCTAGTATAGCCCCTAGCCTTTACTAAACCCCCCCCTTAGTTAAAATAAAAAGAATAAACTAAAGTGCCTAGCTATAGCTAGAAATAAAATATAAATAACCCGCTTTTATAAGAGGCTTTGCCTTAAAAATAAGTTAGTTAACTATATACCTACCTTTCTAAATTAAGGCTAGAATTAATATAATATTTATAAGTAGCTATAGAGGCCTTCCTAAGCTAGTAACCTATAGCTACTATAGCTCTAAATAAGCTAAGTCTAACCTAATATATAATATAAGGTATATAATTAAGATTATATACTAGAATATATAGAAAAAAACCTATTTAATACACTTAGCGCTAGAGTTCTAGCCTAGCACTAATATAATAGTAATATAAAAACTAGGGACTTTAAATAGTAAACTACCTAATCCTAGCCTTAGCTACTTTTAGCTTATAACTTAAAGCAGCTATACTATAATCTATATATATTACTAGTATAAACCTAAGGTATAGATAATATAGGCTAGCAAGGACTAGTACTTTATTATAATAGTAGAGTATAATATTTACTTTATTTACTTCCTAACCTATAAACCTAACTAAACTTTACCCCTACTTAAATTTATATTAGCTCTATCCCTTAATTATAATATCTTTATTAATAACTTTAACTAATATTACCTACTTTAGGACTATTATAGTTAAACCTTAGTAAAATATAATATACTTCTTATATTAGCAGAGCAGTAGCAGCTTAGACTTATAATGCCTTAAGGTAAAATAATATAAAGAATATAAAGAAAAAGGGATAGCACTATTAACTATACTTAAGCTACTTATAGTATAAACATTAACTTCCTAGGAAGCCTAGACCTTACTAAGTCTAACTATATACTATAGCTTATCTATATAAGCTCTAGCCCTAGGCTATATAGCAACTATCCCCCCTAGTTTAAATAAATATATATAAATAATAACCTTATTACTATAGAGGCTATAGTATAGTTCTAGCTTAATATTATAAAGCCCTAACTTTAATTACTAAAGGAGATTAACTACTTTATAGAATAATTAATAGCTAAACTTTAGTTTATTATAAATATAATAGTTTTAAGGGAACTTTAAGGCAGTCCTAAGCTAAATCTATAGTAAAATTAGTATACTAAAGAAGTAACTTAAAATACTAAGAGGGTATTTTAATAGTAAAGGGTATTTTATACTAAAGAGAACTAGTAGTATATAACTAATATAGTATAGATATAGAACTAAGTTATTTATAATAAATAGTATAGTACCTAGTATATAGTAGTTAAGGCTATAACTACCTAATATAGAAACCTTTAAAAGCTTAAATAATAGGTATAGCTTTATAGTAGCTTACTACTAAAATAGTAATAAATTCCTACTTTTCTATAGAGTAAAGGTATAGATATTATAACTACTAAAATATACTAGGAAAAAGCTACTACTCTAGCTAAGTATTTCTTTCCTTCTTCCTAAGCCTAACTTAATAATATACTAAGTAACTTAAATAGCTGCTTTAATACTACTATATTTCTAACTAAGGATTAATTTAATACTAATAAGATCTATAGTATTATAAAGAGCCTATTTAGCTAAAAAGCATTTAAACTTAATAAACTCCTAGTAAGCTACCTTAAAGTTTATAGTAAGCTATTAGTATAAACCCTTACTTACCTACTAAATATATACTGCTATATTAGTTACTACCTAGCTTTATTTTAGTAGGTAAAAGTTATTATTCTTTATAAACTAGGCAAAACCCTAATAGAGTAATAAAGGGTAAAAGCCTAGTATTTAATCTTACTCCTTAGTATAGTTAATAAGGTTATAAAAGTAGTAGTAGTAAGTTAGCTTACCCTTATAGCTAAATTAAGTAAAGTGCTACCTAACCTATAAATAGGTAATAGGGTAGATTAATCTATAGAAGTTATATTAAGTATATTAGTAGAATCTATATATATAGTATAGTACTATAGCAGTATTATATTACTACTTTAGCTAAATATATTAGTAGCCTTTAATACTATTTACTATAAATAACTTACTTATACCCTTATTACTACTAGTATCCCTA
>SRPU01001067.1:0-11605 GCA_018360185.1 Claviceps lovelessii
TTTATATTATATAGCTTTACTTAACTAAATAGACTTGCTTTTATTAGAAGAGAAACGTATGCTTTCTTTATTAACCTATTCTACTTATAACTATACTGCTATTTAGCTATGTATTAATTATTTATAATCCCTAATTATATCTTTTAAAGTAAAGTCTCTTTATAGTATTTATAAGTTTTTTATTTTATTATAGTCTTTCTACTTTACTAGGTATTTTCACTACTTACCCTTATATTTATAGGTTATAATTTATTCTACTTTATATACCTTAGTATCCTTCTTAAAAGGTAGCTACACTATTACTGCTTTTTTTTAGTATAGGTTGCCTTTAAATAGCTTAAAGCTTATAATATTAAATATATTATATAGTCTTAGAATTAGAGGTAGTCTAAGCTAGTAAGTAAGGCTATAATAACTAACTTTCTTAGTAATTTAGTAAGGTCCTAAATATCTTACTATAAGCTTCTAGCTTAGTTACTATAAGTTAATATTTTTTATAAAGAGAAGAATATAGTCTTTAATATTAAAGTCTATTAGCTTATACTTAGTATTATAGTATTTTATATACTAAGCCTAGGTATTGCTAAGTAGCTACTTTATCTCTATATATTTAGCTTATAGTTTTTTTACTCTAACCTTAATACCTTAATTAATAATATTTAATAGCTTTATTACTTAGTCTAGTCCTTTAGGTTTATACCCTTATAGTAACTCTGCTAGTATATAGCTATAAGCTATATAATAGCTAGTATTATATATAAATTATATAAGAGCTAAGTAATTAAGCTAGTTAGTTTATTTTATATACCTAAAGGCTTATAAATAGTATTCTAAGATTTAGTTTATTCTCTTAGTTTAACTATTAGTTTAAGGGTAAAATATAGTGCTAAGTAGCTACTTAATTACTAAGAGGTAGTAGAAAGTCCCTTAGAATTTACTAGTAAAAACTATACCTTTATTACTTATAATGCCTTTTAGTGCACTATAGTTATAAAAGATACTTTTAATAAATATAGTTACTAAGTTACTGCTAGTTACTTTTATAGTTATAGTAATATATAGTATATACTTAGAAAATCTATCTACTACTATTAGAATTATATTATATAACTTACTATTTGCTTATTTAACTAAAGGCAAGCTTATAATAAAGTCTATTAAAATTTCTTAGAATAGTCTTTTTAGCATTAATAGCGCTACTAGCTTACTATAAGGTTAGTATAACCTTAGCTTATTAAGCTAATAATTTATATAATTACTAATATAGGTTTTAACATCCTATTTTAGCCCTAGCTAGAAATACTAGCTTATAACTTATCTAATAGTTTTGCTAACTCTATAATAGCCTACTATAGGGTTATTATAAGTTAGCTATAAAATTTCACTTTTTATTTTAGCTAGAATATATACCTAGCCCTTATATAGTAGTAGTTTATTTTTATTAATTATTTAGGCAGTACTCTTTAGGGATACTAATATCTTACTACTACTTAGTAGCTCTAATTATTACTATACTAAGGCATCCCTTAACTATATAGACTTTAAAGTCTTAAATATTAAAGCAACTAATTCCTTATAGTTAGCTTTATTAAAGATTAACTTAAAAGAGGTTCTTCTAATAGCTAATAACCTTACTATAAGCTTTTAGTAGGTTCTCTTCTTAGGTAGAAGTCTACTATATAATAGGTAGGGCTAACCTAAGTGCCTTATAAAGTTAAGGGGATATTTAGTCTTATTCTCTAAGATTTTAATATCTTAGCTACTTATTCCCTTACTTATAGTATATATACTATATATAAGCTAGTCCTTTAGTAATATTTAGGCATTTAGACCTAAACTATTAGGCCCTAGCTATAAACTCTTTTTATTATAAAGTTAAAGCATACTAGCTCTAACTTACATTGCTTTATATAATCTTTCTTACTTTACTTACCCCTTAATTTATAATAAAAAGATTTAGGCTAGATACCTTATATTTTACTTAGTTATTATTTATATATAGCTTAGTAGTGGCTTATTACTAGTAAGTAGTAAGGCTAGCTAGTGCAATAATCTAGCAACCTTATTCTAAATATTTAGGGTATTAGCTACTAGTTATATATTAGAGCTACACAGCTTACTAGCTATAAACTTAGTAAGAAATAGTAATAAGTATAATGCTTACGCTTCTACTATTGCTTCCTTAAAGAAATAGTCTAGTCTTTAAGATAAGCTATTTATAGGGTTTAGCTTACTTAGCTAATACTCTATAATAAAGTTAAATAGGCATAGCTTATTAAGAGCATTTACTTAGTAGCTAAATAGCTTTAGCTTTATAGTAAGGTACTTATAATTTAAGTAATTTATAATAACTTAAATAGGGTGCTTTAAATAAGCTAGGTAATGCCTTTATATTTAGAAGGCCTCTTAAATAGTAAGAAGCTTATTATTTAGTATTATATATTTTAGTTTTAGGCTAAATAGCTTCCTTAATATATAAGCTATAGGGTGCTAGCTACCTAGCTATAATTAAGCTATAATAGCTCTAATAGTAAAGGCTAATATATTTATCTCTATCCTTAGTAGTGCCTTTAAATTAAAATAAATAAAAATAAGGGCTTCTAGGAACTTTTACTTAAGTTAATTAAATATAGCTAGCTTACTATTACTTAGCTATAAAGCCCCCTTATTATTGCCCTTTAGTAAGTTAGTAAGGGGATAGCAATCTTACTATATCCTTAAATAAAGCATTTATAGAATTCTATAAACCTAAGGAAATACTAAATATCTATTATACTATAAGGTAGCTACTACTTTACTACTGCTTTAATATGCTTAGGCTTTATCTTAATGCTATTAGGTGTAATAATAAAGCTAAGGAAGCTAATGTATATAGTAGAGAATTTATATTTATTAAGGTTAGTATAAAGCTTAGCCTTTTAGAGTTTCTATAGAATTTATTTAATATACCCCTTATACACTACTAGGTTACTACTATAGATTAAAATGTTATTTAGGTAAATAATATAGATAGTATTAATAAGCTCTCCTAGTGTATTATTAATATACTCTTAGAAGGTAGCTAGTATATTTATAAAGCTAAAAGGCATTATAAGATATTTAAAGTGCCTATATTAATAGTAGAATGCTATCTTTTACTTATTACCCTTATGGATATATAGCTAATAATATATATCTTTTAAGTTAACCTTTATAACTACCTTTGCTTTCTTTAATTAGTTAAGGATTTCTAATATTAGTAGTAATAGGGCTTTATTTTTCCTTATAACCTTATTAAAGCTATAATAATTAATATATAGCCTAAGCTAACCTTCTTTTTTTAGTATAAATAGAATTAGGGCACTTAAAGAACTTATTAATTATTAAATCTATTCTTTTTACTATATATTAGCTAAATATTTATAGAGAACTTATAGCTCCTTTTTAGTAAGGTTATAAATTAGCCCCTAAGGAGGTATCTTATTATTAATTAGCTTAATTATATAAGTGTAACCTCTTAAGGCTAGGAGCTAGCCTATAAGTTCTTTTAAGAATATATTTATAAACTTAGTATATGCCTTTAGTAGCTCTTTTATAGCTAAATTACTATTTAATTGCTTATTATTTTTACCCTACTTATTAGGCTAAGGTTTTTCTATATTACTCTTCCTTACTTATAGGCTAGTCCTATCTTTATTATTCCTTAGCATCTCCTTAACCTATACTAAGGCTAGCATTAGTAATATAATTATATTCTTTCTCTTATAGTAAATTTGCTTTAAGTGCCCTATAAATATAAAGTATTCTTATATTATTAAATATTACTAAGTTTTATTATTTTAAGATAGAATTTATAGCTTATAGTTCTTTGCTTAGTTAGTACCTAAGAGTAGGTTCTCTTATATATTAGTAATATAGTAGTAAACCTAATATATTTTACTATAACCTATACTATTAGTAATACTAACTAACTTATTTAATATACCTTTATACTTAAGTAAATTACCTAAGGCATTAGCTAGTAGTATAGTATTTACTTCTATATTTACTTAGTTTTCTTTATTTAATATTCTAGGGTAAATAATTAATCTTTTAGCTTTTAAATTTAATAATGCCTTAATAGCTACCTAGTAGTAATCCTACTATATAGATACCTTTATTCTTATTTTATTATTTATCTCTTTATATTTAACTACTTTATTAATACCTAGGGTATTGATTTTATAAGGAGTAATAGTTATAAAGAGAGCATAGCCTTAAGGCCTATTAATATTAACTAGAATTAAGTTTATATTTAAGGTTCTTAGTATTAAGTTCTTATAATATAGGCAGTGCTAGCTTATAGTATATTTATTACTTTTATATATAGTATAGTTTAGTTTTAGGCACTTAGGGGATATATATCCTTTTTTTTAGTATTTATAGCATTAAATATTATTAAAGTCCTTATTATTAAAGGGTTTATAGTTATATTACTTCTAGTTTACTACTAAAGAGTGTAATCTTTATTACTTATACCCTATAGGACTTAAGTATTCTTAATTACTTAGGGATTCTTTATTAGTAACTTCTACCTTTTAGCCTTAGCCCTAAAAGTAGTTTTAATTTTAGAAAAACTCTTAGCTTAGTATTTACTTTTTAGTAATAAGGTTAAGGCTATTAAGAAATATATAAATTTAAAGTTATTTTAAAATAGCTTTAAAGAGCTTAGCTTTAACTTTACTTTATTTTTAAAAGAAGGTTTAAAATAATATTTTATTATTCTATTAAAGATTTATTAATACTTTAGTGGCTTTTAAGTAGTAAGCATTCTTATTAATAGTTTTAGTTTTTAGCTATTTTATAAATTCTACCTAAGTATACTCTTTAAAGTTTATAAAGCTATTAGTAGTAATATATTATATTTACTAGTGCTTTATATTATTAATAAGGTAGCTATTAGTATATACTATTTTAGTAGCGTCTTTAAGGAATATATAAAGGTTTATAGTAAATACTATATATAAGTTTAATAAGAAATTCTAGAGGCTCTTATAGATATTACCTTTATATATAGAAGCTTTAAGTTAGGCTTTTATAAGTTCTATATATATAAGGGGCGCTATAACTATAGGGTAAGCCTATAGCTTAGAGGTTATAGTATAACTAATATTAGGGGTATTAATAATACTAAGCTTACTACTCTTATAATTTTTAGTAAGGTTAACTTTCTTAAGGGATTTCTAAAGTGCCTTAAGGTTCTTATACTTATTAGCTATTTATATAGCTTATAGTAACTAAGCTGCTTTCTTAATCTTTCTATTAAGGGCTATTTCTTTATTAGTATTTTAGTTATTTATATAAGTAAGGTTATAGTCCTTAGTTATAGAATACCCCTTTTTTTTAATTATATTTAATAAATAGTTAGCCTCTTATAAAACTATAGTAAGGTTATAGCTAGTTAAATAGGTAATTCTTTTAGTAAATATTCTAATTTAATTAATAGTTTACTATCCTTAGGGAAAAGAGAGATTTAGTTATTAAGGCTAAATATAAAATACTACTTAGTAAAGTAAAGACTAAGATATAGAAAATATACTATAATATAGCTACTAAGTAAGAAGTAGTGCTTAAAGGTATAAATTTCTGCCCTATTATATAAATATACACACTCCTTCTTTTATATGCCTCCTTAGCGCGCCGCTAGGTTATAGTAAGGGCACTATATGCTTTGCAACTCCTATGCCCCTTTAGGCCTTATAAGGCTAGCCATACGCAAAGCCTCGGGGAGGAACGGTCATAACAATAATAGTAATAAGGAAAGAGGTAGAAGTAACCTATAATAAGAGGGTATTAATATTATTAAACGCAAGGGAAAATGCAAGAGGGTTATAGTAAGGTAAGTTTTTATATTATTTAGTGTATACTAGAGTAGCTAAGCTATAGCCTTAGTTAAATAAATGCAGTAGCCTTAAGATATTAGGGTTTTCTATAACTTAAGGCATGCGTTAGCATTAGGGAGGTTTCCTACACCTATTAAGACATGGTTTTTATATAGCTTAGGTTAAGAATACACATATACCTTATTTATATATAATATAAGCTAGGTATAGGTAGGATCCTATAGGGATTATGCATTTATAGTAATAGTTATTTTAAAAATTAATATAGCTTACTAAATTATAGTATACCCTACTAAATCTATCCCTTTTATAGTAAATACCCTATATAAAAACACTTAAACTTAGTAATATTTTAAGTAATAGCACTTAAATTCTTCTTTAAAAAACGCTGCTAACTAATAGGAGTAGGAAATAGTAAGTAACTAATATAAGCTACTAAATAAATTATTAAAGTCCCCCTTTTTTAGTATAGCCTTTAGCTTAGTAGAGAATAGTTACCCTTTAGTAATAGGTAGTTAGTGCTTATAGCGTATAAAATATATATAGTACTAGAAAGTTAAGGAATCCTCCTTACTATACTTAAAGAAAGATATTAAAGTTATTATCCTAGGGGTGTCTGCCTTTAATATAATTAGGGTATATATAACTAAAGCTACTAAGGTCTTAATAGTTTTTACCTTAATTTAAAGTATCTTAATAAAGTTTTTAATAGTAGAAATTAAGGTAGCTATAGTAGCTTTACTTTGCTTTAGTATAGTAAGGTAGAATTCTATATCCTTAATACCTTTTACTATAGGTATATTCTTAGTAGCTTCCTTAATTCTAGTATTAACTATCCCTAAAGCCTTATTCTTTATAATATTATAAACCTTTATAAGGCCCTTAAGGCTAGTATAATATATACTAAGTTATCCCTTATAGTTTATTATAGTAAATTTAAGGGCTTCTATAGCTGCTTCTAAAGCAGTAATATAGGTAAGAATATTCTTCTATATACTAGTAAGCTATATAAATATAGTAGCAGTGGTTTTAGCATTAGGCTTATAGATTTCTATAAAATAAGATTTACTAACTATTACTAAAAAGCTACTAAGGGTACTATTTAAATAGCTAAAGGTATTGCTTATATATTTAGTAATAATAATAGCTTTAGAAGGGAGCTAGTAGGTTTAGAAGCAGTTTTTATAACTACCCCCTTCTTTTTAAATAGTAATAGTAGTTTATAGAGTATTATAAGCTATATAAATAATAGGGATTTTTAATTTACCTTTAGCATAGGCTTTATTACCCTTTACAGTAGCTACTATAGCCCTATAGTTTTAGGCATTAAGCCCCTTAAAGATATTAATATAGTAACCTATAACCACTAAGTATAGATTATAAAAAGGGTTATTTTCTTTTACGCTAAATCTATTATAGCTAATCCTAGCGCTAGCTATAGTAAACTCTATACTATAAATATAAATAGTATCTATAAAACCTTAATCTTTCTTTTTAGGCAATTACTTATTAGTATAGTACTACTATATATAGTTCTTATTAATATTAACTTTAAATAGAAAGGCAAATTTGTCTGCTTTATTATAAAGTATATATATTTTACTATTAGCCCTTATAAATTAGTGTAGATACTAATATATTTAGCTATTAAAGATATATCTAGCTACCTTATTTATAGTAGTTATAAAACCTAGGCTTACTAAAGCCCCTTCCTTAATATTGCTAGCATTACTATTATCCCTATTAGAATCCACATTCTTTAAGTTAAAAAGCCCCTTCTTATTATTATTAAGGGCAGTAATAGTTAAGGTAGTGTAAGCTATACCTATAGTCTTGCTATTACCTATAGAGAATGCATTATTCTAAGTAGTAGGAGCTTCCTTTAGCTAGTTAGTTAGGATATTAGTATTCTAAAGGCAAGGGTTAAAATTAAGTCCTAGTAGGTTAGCTAGGTTAATATTATAGCTAGCTATACTATTTTTAAGTTCTATTACTAATTACTTAAGGAGACTAGTTAAAAGCTATAAATAAAGGCTTAGTTTAACTAAAGCTTTAATATAAGAAATAGGGGTAAAATTTAGGGTATTACTATATACTTCCTACTATAATATTACTTACTTACACTGCTACTAGCTACTAGTATAGTAATTATTAAAGATAGCGCTAATAGCTTTAAGTATATAAATTTAGTAAATAGCTAAGAAATAGAAATTCTATAAAAAAGGGGGCAAAGGATATATAAATAGTAGTAGGGAAATTTTATAATAATAGTATAGATAACTATAGCATTATAATATATAGCTATAAAAGAAGTATAAAAAGTAGTAAAGAAAAAAAAGTAAAGAAGAAAGGGAAAGTAAGAAGGTTAAAGAAAGTATAGAAAGCAAAGGTTTTTTATATACCCTAATAGGGCTATAAAAGTAAGCTTAAGGTAAGCTCTTATAGTATATAGGGAGTTAGAAAATAATTAATATTTTCTACTAGTAAGAATTTCCCTGCATATATTTATAAAATTAAATATAGAGCTAGCTTAATTAGAATATTTATTAATTAAAAGGCGCTACAAGACCTTTCTTACAATATTCCTTATCCTAATGTCATGACCGTTCCTCCCTAAGGCTTCGCGTACAGCTAGCCTTATAAGGCCTAAAGGGGCATAGGAGTTGCGAGGCATATGGTGCCCTTGCTATAACCTAGCGGTGTGCTAAGGAGGCATATAAAAGAAAAAGCGTATATATTTATATAATAGGGTAGAGATTTATACCTTTAAGCACTACCCCCTACTTAGTAGCTATATTATAGTATATCTTTTATATCTTAGTTTTTACTTTATTAAGTAGTATCCTATATTTAGCCTTAATAACTAAATCTCTCTTTTCTTTAGGGATAGTAAACTATTAATTAAATTAAAATATTTACTAGAAGAGTTACCTATTTAACTAGCTATAATTTTACTATAGTTTTATAAGAGGCTAACTATTTATTAAATATAATTAAAGAGAAGGGGTATTTTATAACTAAAGACTATAACCTTACTTATATAAATAATTAGAATACTAATAAAGAAATAGCCCTTAATAAAAAGATTAAGAAAGTAGCTTAGTTGCTATAAGTTATATAAGTAGCTAATAAATATAAAAATCTTAAGGCACTTTAGAAATCCCTTAAGAAAGTTAACCTTATTAAAAATTATAAAAGTAATAAGCTTAGCATTATTAGCACCTTTAATATTAGTTATACTATAACCCCTAAGCTATAGGCTTACCTTATAATTATAGTGCCCTTTATATATATAAGACTTATAAAAGCCTAACTTAAAGCTTTTATATATAAAGGTAATACCTATAAGAGCCTTTAGAATTTCTTATTAGACTTATATATAGTATTTACTATAAACCTTTATATATTTCTTAGAGATACTACTAAAGTAGTATATACTAGTAGCTACCTTATTAATAATATAAAGCATTAGTAAATATAATATACTACTACTAATAGCTTTATAAACTTTAGAGAGTATACTTAAGTAGAATTTATAAAATAGCTAAAAACTAGAACTATTAATAAGAATGCTTACTACTTAAAAGCTACTAAGGCGCTAATAAACCTCTAATAGAATAATAAAATATTATTTTAAACCTTCTTTTAAAAATAAAGTAAAGTTAAAGCTAAGCTCTTTAAGGCTATTTTAAAATAACTTTAAATTTATATATTCTTTAATAGCCTTAACCTTACTACTAGAAAGTAAATATTAAGCTAAGAGTTTCTTTAAAGTTAAAACTATTTCTAAAGCTAAGGCTAAAAGGTAGAAGTTACTAATAAAGAATCCCTAAGTAATTAAGAATGCTTAAGTTCTATAGGGTATAAGTAATAAAGATTATACTCTTTAGTAGTAAACTAGGAGTAATATAACTATAGACCCCCTAATAATAAAGACTTTAATAATATTTAATGCTATAAGTACTAAAAGAAGGGATATATATCCTTTAAATGCCTAGAACTAGACTATACTATATATAAAAGTAATAAATATACTATAAGCTAGCACTGCCTATACTATAAGAATCTAATACTAAGAACCTTAAATATAAACTTAATCCTAGTTAATATTAGTAGGCCTTAAGGCTATGCTCTCTTTATAACTATTACCCTTTATAAGATAAATACCCTAAGTATTAATAAAGTAATTAAATATAGAGAGATAAATAATAAAATAAGGATAAAGGTATTTATATAGTAGGATTACTACTAAGTAGCTATTAAGGCATTATTTAATTTAGAAGCTAAAAAATTAATTATCTACCCTAGAATATTAAATAAAGAAGACTAAGTAAATATAAAAGCAAATACTATACTACTAGCTAGTGCCTTAAGTAATTTACTTAAGTATAAAGATATATTAAATAAGTTAATTAGCATTACTAATAGTATAAGTTATAGTAAGATATATTAGGTTTACTACTATATTACTAATATATAGGAGGACCTACTCTTAGGTGCTAATTAGGTAAAGAACTATAAGCTATAAATTCTATCTTAAAATAATAAGACTTAGTAATATTTAATAATGTAAGAATGCCTTATATTTATAGGGTATTTAAAGTAAATTTATTATAAAAGAAAGAACGTAATTATATTGCTAGTGCTAGCCTTAATATAGATTAAGAAGATGCTAAAGAATAATAAAGATAGAACTAGCCTATAAGTAGGGGAGAGTAATATAGGAAAACCTTAGCTTAATAAGTAGGGTAAAAATAATAAGTAACTAAGTAGTAACCTAGCTATAAAAAAGCTACTAAAGGTATATACTAAGTTTATAGATATATTCTTAAAAGAACTTATAGGCTAGCTTCTAGCCTTAGAAGGTTACACTTATATAATTAAGCTAATTAATAGTAAGATACCTTCTTAGGGGCTAATTTATAACCTTATTAAAAAGGAGCTATAAGTTCTCTATAAATATCTAGCTAATATATAGCAAAAAGGATAGATTTAATAATTAATAAGTCCTTTAGGTGCCCTAATTCTATTTATACTAAAAAAAGGAGGTTAGCTTAGGCTATGTATTAATTATTATAGCCTTAATAAGGTTATAAGGAAGAATAAAGCCCTACTACTACTAATATTAGAAATTCTTAACTAATTAAAGGGAGTAAAGGTAGTTATAAAGGTTAACTTAAAAGATATATATTATTAGCTATATATTTATAAGAGTAATAAGTAGAAGACAGCATTTTACTATTAATATAAGCACTTTAAATATCTTATAATACCTTTTAGCCTTATAAACACACTAGCTACCTTTTAAGAGTATATTAATAATATACTAGAAGAGCTTATTAATACTATCTATATTATTTACCTAAATAATATTCTAATCTATAGTAGTAACCTAGTAGTATATAAGGGATATATTAAATAAGTTTTATAGAAACTCTAAGAGGCTAAGCTCTACACTAACCTTAATAAATATAAATTCTTTACTATATACATTAGCTTCCTTAGCTTTATTATTATACCTAATAGTATTAAGATAGAGCCTAAGCGCATTAAAGTAGTAGTAGAGTGGTAGCTACCTTATAGTATAATAGATATTTAGTGTTTCCTTAGGTTTATAGGATTTTATAAATACTTTATTTAAGGATATAGTAAGATTGCTATCCCCCTTACTAACTTACTAAAGGGTAATAATAAGGGGGCTTTATAGCTAAGTAATAGTAAGCTAGCTATATTTAATTAACTTA
>SRPU01001068.1:0-11605 GCA_018360185.1 Claviceps lovelessii
TGAAAAAAAAAAAAAAAAAAAAAAAAAAAAAAAAAAAAAAAAAAAAAAAAAAAAAAAAAAAAAAAAAAAAAAAAAAAAGAAGCAGCCATTTTCATGCCTGATTTCAGTATTGGTCCAACAGTCAAATTAACTACAGGCTGTGACCCACCGTAGTGTAGATCAAGTTGTAGATCCCTCCTGCCTTTATTGTATCCTTCAGTGTTGCCAGCCTCCGGCCTAGCACCAAGCCGCTTTCGTCCGGCGAGCGGCTAATGCTGGGTTAGCCAGCAGCCACACCCTGCAACACACCCTGCAACACACCCTCCAACACACGGCACGGCGCCTGACGACGTTGCGGAGAAGCGCCGTCAATTCTCGAACTTGTAGCTCTTGTCCCAAACGGCCAAATAAGGCATCGATCGGACCAGACACGTTGGGTAGCTCGCGGCAGGGTCATGCTGCCGGGCCCCATGCCATTGTCAGAGTGCCACGGGGTTTGCGAAATTGTGAATTTGTGAAGCTGTGAAGCAGGAAGCGGGGGAAAAGGCGTCACACGAGCTGCTCGATACGGAAGGTGTGACCATCAAGATCCAGTCTTCAAGATATCGCCTCAATATGCATGCCTGCGCGAGCATGTGCGAGCATGCACACGGCCACGCGCCCACAGTCAATCAGGCAGAGCAGCAGCCTCCAGGCCAGATACGTTCTTCCGGCCTGATTACCTAGTACCTACTTACCTAGTATGTCAAGAAGTATGAAACATGTACATCATCTATCGGTACTCTTTGGCTGAGCTTCCTGGCGAGACGGCATTCGCAAAGCGCCAGAGGGCACATGCCAGTGCTTCATGTCGAGTCCTCCTTCCTAGCGCCATTTGTGCCAAGTGCCACTTTTCGTCATCGACCCCGACCACGCTCGTTCCTTCCCGCCCATTTTCTTTGTGCAACAAGACCAAGCCGGTCGCCTGCTCAGCTGCGCACCAAATTCTCGTCAGCTCATACATCGGTAGGAAAGACGGAGATTTTTCTTTTCAAGTAAAAAAAAAGGAAAAAAAAAAAAAAAAAAAAAGTAAAAGTAAAAAGAAACAGATGAAGTTGGAAAAGAATAATTTTTTTTAACGAAAAACCATCACAATGGCAGCGCCCTCCGCTGCCGCCGTTATTGGCTCGACTGGCCTTGTTGGCTCTCTGATCCTGTCCAACATCATCGCTCACGACGCGTACAAACCCGTCCATACCATCACCCGACGCGCGCCCAAGACGTCTTCTCCAAACCTCAACGGTATCGTCGACACCGACACCACGAAATGGGCTTCTGCCCTGTCGGCGCTCTCCCCCGCGCCGCGCATCCTCTTCTCCGCGCTGGGCACCACGCGCGCCGCCGCCGGTGGCATCGAGAACCAGTGGAAGATTGACCACGATCTCAACATTGAGCTCGCCAAGGCGGCCAAGGACGCGGGCGTCAAGACCCTGGTCTTTATATCAAGCTCCGGCACGCGCTATCCGGGCGTGAGTACGTTGTCGCCGTATGCGAAGATGAAGAATGGTGTGGAGGATGCCATCCGGCACCTGGGCTTCGACCACGCCGTCATCCTGAAGCCAGGCATGATTCTGGGCGAGCGCGAGCAATCCCGCTTTGCCGAGGGCATCTTTCAGAAGGTGGTGCGCGGGATGGGCAGGGTCCATGCCGGACTACAGAATGCAGTTGGTCAGGAGGCCGAGGTGATTGCCAGAGCCGCCATCAAGGCCGCACAGCTGGCCGAGGGGGGCCATGCGCCGGACAAGTACTGGGTTGTGGAGGCGAGTGAGATCTTGAACTTGGGCAAATCCTTGGACGACGCTGCAGGTGCCGGTGCCGGTGCGGATCAAGAGAAGGCATAAGTCAAAGAAAATTGAAAAGGAGCAAGGACAAACCAATTTAAGCAAAGCAGGATCACAGATTCCACGTTAGGGACGTCGTGACAAGTACGGTGGTTGTCGATGGTCGCTAACGAATGAATGAGTTGGTTACGTCACATGCAAGCATACCATGCATACCGCGGGGTTGCACACGAGCGCGCATATGTGGCTGCATGTTCGCCCCTGCTATTCTGCAACAAGACTGTCCCTCTCTCTCCCTTTTTGTATTACTACTTTATACAGCAAAACGCCTCCTTACATACGATGTATGCTGTACGCATGGTTGTCGCTGCGGCATAGTACCATGTCACCCGCGATGAATGCAAGCATGTCCAGGTACCCAGCTGGGCCAGCTCCGTCCTCCCGCCGTGCCGCGTGCCGCATGCCGCGATTCCCCCCCTCCTGTGCCCCTCCTTCAACAAACCCCCCACTGGAAGTTCTGGAACCCCATAGTCACCACAAGAATTAATAAACTGATAAGCCTTGACCGTTTCATGTTGCCCGCGCATTCCGCAGTCTTCATCCCTCAACCATCCCCCATCTCGTCTTGATATCACTCTTCACCTCGTCATCAAACCACACACAGAGCCCAGTTCCCCCTCCCACGAGTCCCCATCAGCTTTCTTCCTCTCCTCCACTCCACCACCTCTCTGCGATCTCGGCGCCATCCTAAGCATCCCTAATTATAAACACCCCAAGTAGAGAAAAAGAAAAAAAGAAAAAGAAAGAAAAAGAAAAAAAAAGGGGGGGGAATAAAGATACAGAGAAAACCAACACGATGAGCACCCCGCGCCCCTCCATCGTCGGACCCGACTCCGGCCCCGAGCCGCCCTATCCGTACACAATGGAAGGAAAGGTGATCAAGGGCTTCGGGAGGGGCTCTAAAGAGGTAAAACGTCCCGCAGCGCCCCCCCCCCCCCTATTTCGTGAGCCCTTTCCACAAGGCATCATGGATGAGGAGATGAGCAGGAAAGAGAGGGGAGAAAAAGAAAAGAAAAGAGAAGAAAAAATTTCAATAAGAGAGAGACAAAAAAAAAGGCCATACAGACAGACTAATGCACATGATACCAGCTCGGCATCCCTACCGCTAACCTCCCCGTGGACACATCCCTCACGCCCTGGATAGAGTCCATCCCCTCGGGCGTATACTTTGGCTACGCCTCCCTCCAACTCCCAGACCGGCACCCGCAAAAAAAGGCCCAACACCACGCCGGGGCCTCCGAGTCCGAGTCCGACCCGTCCTCGTCGTCGTTTGACCTCTTCCCCATGGTCATGTCCATTGGCTACAACCCGTTTTACAAAAACACGGTCCGCAGCGCAGAGGTGCACGTCCTGCATGCCTTTGAGGCGGACTTCTACGGCGCGCACATGCGGTTGCTGATTCTGGGTTTCATCCGCGAGGAGAGGGACTATGAGAGTCTGGGAGCGCTGGTGGAGGATATTGAGACGGATTGTCGGGTGGCGAGGGCGAGTTTGGAGAGGGGGGGGTGGAGGGCGGAGGCCGTGAGGGTGAAGGGAGAGGGAGAGGGGAATGATTCAGAGGGGAATGGGGCGGAGTGGCTGGCCAGGAAGCTGTGATGGGGGTTTGCGTTCTCCTTTGAGTTGTCTGGATGGGAAGAATTAATGCGTTTTTTTTTTCTTTGGCGCTGAGATTGGGGCCGAGGATGGATAGATACTTGCTTGGGGCATACGTGAAATGCACACATCGCGGGCACATGCATTGTTCTTTTCAAAAGAGAGAATAGAAGAAGAAAGAAAAAAAAGTTCAGATTGCTGCCTCCACATCTCGTATGCTACTTGTACCAACTTGCGTCGCTGGGTATCGTCAATCGGTCTCCCCCCCCTTTCGTCACCCTTTCGTCACCCTTTCCGCGGCCCCTCTGGCTCCCCCCTCTTACTTGAGCCGACGAGGCACAGTCTGTTGCACATGTCATTATAATTTGTCGTCGTTCGTCGTCGCTGTCGCTGTTGTAGTTCGCATGAAGAGTCTAGGCTCTGCTTGTGTTCAGATGAAACCAAATGTTTGCCGCCCAGATATTAAACACCCGTCCCAGCACTCAATGTAGTCCCGACCGGCTCTTGCCAAAACGAGAACAAGAAAGGCAAAAAAAAAAAAAGCCTGTGATGAAGCTCCAAGGAAAGAAGACATTATTATGAGGACTGCAACCCCATAGAACAGGAAATTGTTTCCAAGTACCCAATCAAGGATGAAAAAGAGAAAACATGGATACAGAGCGCATAGTTTCCAAGGAAAAAAAAAAGGTAAAGAAGAGAAATCGTAGAACGAAACATATATACGGTTGAACAATCTACTCCGTACCTAAACGGCAAGTTGGTGCGGCTCTTGGTTGGGATAATATCTTGGTAAAAACTATTGTGCGCTTGTTAGTATGCATTTCCCATTTTCTTTTCTCGCATCAAGGGAATTGTTTGCCCTCCTTCTCTTTTCCTGTACTTACATTCATAATAATCATCATTGGTATATCAAACACGTCTCGCTTAATCGTCCAGCAATATGTGCAGTTCACTCTGCCATCTTTTTCGATGCGCGAAATGCCGTGCTCGCTATCAATCTTGGTGACACGACTGCTCAGAATACCTGTTTGATCCCTCTGGGCCGGCGTCTCCTTGCCATCCAGCATATCTTGCGTTCGGTACTTCATCAAACTGCAGCTGCGTTGGACCTTGCCACGACTATCCTCAAATGCCAGCTGGGCAAAGTCTTGATAGAATTGTACAACGCTGTCATCATCCAATAGTTCAGCAAGAAACACTGACTGCGGTCGACCTCCATTTGATGCATCAACAGCGGCGGGCTTCAGTCGTGGTGTCGTGGAATCCGAGCGCGTGGTGCCATCCGTGCCGTCATCCGAGCCCTGCTGGGTCGGCTCCAGAAAGACGTTGCGGTTCGGCGCTTTGCCCAATAGAACTTCCTTTGTCCAGCCCGTCAGGGCCGTAAACTCCTTGTTCACCGCGGCGACTTCACCCGAACGTCGACATACAATCGTCGGGGCGCAGCAGTGTTGCAAGAAATCATCAAACTCAAACAATGTACGCTGGAAGCACTTTTCCATGAAGAGCAAGTCTTCTCTGGTCAAATCTTTTGTGCATGCAATGAAGGAGGGGCGAATCTCTCCCAGAGATCTGGCAATTGTCACCAGTTTGTTCTGCGGCAGACGATGTTTGATGACAGAGATCATGTTGTGGAAGCCAGCCGTGTAGGGATACGGTTCCTTCACGTTTGCATAAACCGAGGCTGAATCTCTTTTCCGTTTGCCCATGAGAATCTGAGATATCTTGTCCTGCTTTGGCTTCATTCTTGCTGCTCCTGCCACACCGGGTGCGCTCATTACGTTGGCGTGAGGCGAAACCTCGAGATTTGTTTGTGGACTGGCGGTTGTATCCGTGCCGGGGCTTGCAAGACTATTGGGACCAGCCGCGATGGCGTACGCATGAGGCAGGCCGTGTTGCAGGTTCCCATGGGAGTAGATAGTGCTGCTCGCATCGACTCCTGAATAGTCGCTGCCTGAAATCATTGTATCAAACGGCTGACTGGAGCCGTTGCCGAAAAGGGCTGCGTAATTGGCTTCCGTGGTCGGTGTGGCAGAGATGGAGTTTTCCTGCGGTGGTGTTTCCGCTGCCAGACCCATCTTGTTCAATATGCCGAATTCCCATCCGGCATATTGACTACCAAAATCAAGTCCCTCCAAGTCGAAATTATAGAAGCTAGGGTTACTAGGATCGAAGAGGGTGTTGAAATCCATGGCATTGCCTGGCATCATACTTTCCAGAGGCGGTTGGCCAGCTGCTGAAGCACTACCTTGAAAAACCCCTCCTGGTGCTTGCGTGTTGAACGACAGTCCTTCCGATATGCCTACTGACCCCTGATTCGCTGCGTGAAAGACGGGAAACGTCGGTCCATTGCTTTGCTGGAGGAAACCGTTGCTTCCCGTGACAGGTGAGAGCTGGTCTGACTGTGTTGAGTTTTGCCGTTGACCATTCGCTCGATTACGTTCAGCTTGAGGATCATAGTTGGGCCCCAACACCGGGCGAAGAGCTTCAGGAGGTGCATCGTGCAGATATTTTGCCTTTTTCCGCACGCCATCTTGGCACCCGTCGGCCAAGCCCCTCTTGATGCAGCGTTTACACGGCCGTTCATCACCTAGTAGTGCAGACGGTCAGCATCCTTGAATTTACCATGTCCAGATCTTTCGGTTTGTTGTTCGTATGCTGTAGGCATCAGAAAATAACAGAGGAAAGAGGAGTGAGGAAGAGTATGAAAGCGGGAGAAGGAATGTAGATATATACAAAGCCGTAGGCAAGAAAGAGTAAAAGAATAGGGAAAAAATATGGGCCAAGAAAAAAAAAACAGTCGTATCAAATTTACGTAAGGTGGATAAATAGGTAAGTACCACCAACTCTCAATGTATTGACGTACCACATGTCAAGTGAGCTCTTTGACAGGCGAAGCATGCTCTCCGAGCTTTCTTTCTTCTCGGTCGTTGTGGGTCCTTTGGGTCATATTTTTTCTTGATGTCGGTCATGGTTTCGTCGTCCTTATTCGAAGAGTCGTTTTCCTCTTCATTGTCCGACACATGATCCGAAAGGCCGGCATCATGATGTTCCATGTTGGAAACGGGGAATCTTTGGCCGGGTTCTTATAGCCCGAGGGCTACTCGTCGAACTTCAACGCAATCTACTCGTCCGCACTCTCGA
Source organism: Claviceps lovelessii (assembly GCA_018360185.1). Taxonomy (NCBI): domain Eukaryota; kingdom Fungi; phylum Ascomycota; class Sordariomycetes; order Hypocreales; family Clavicipitaceae; genus Claviceps; species Claviceps lovelessii. The sequence continues at coordinate 6,594 of SRPU01001068.1, forward strand.
ATTACTCAACCTTCCCCCTCTCCTCCCCCCCCTGCAGACTGTTGTATGAACTGGTTCTGGCTCACGCAAGCTATACGGCGGCGGTGATTTGCAAGTCAACAAATGTCGCAGCTGCCAGTTGCCACGGTCCATTCAAGCCCTTGCGCTGGAGGAACACACCAACAAGACGCCTCTGTTACACAGCTTGGCCGAAGGTAAGACCGCTGATGCCAAAGTACATACAGCTGGTGTATACTCCCAATTTAGTGGATGCGTCCACAATGAAACCAAAAGGAAAAAAAAAAAAAGGGGGAGGAGTTGCTGCTAGTCGGTCAAGGAGTCAATGCTTTGCCGTCGGTGATAAGAGGCGGCACGAGCTGAGACAGACGACCGAGAGGTCTATGTGTCGACAAAATTTTCAGCCGAACAGGTGAGCAATTATCTTGGTGGTGGAGGGCGGTTGACCAGTACAGGACAGGTGATTAAACTTGTCTGGTGCTTCCGCGCGGCAGTAGAGCGTCAGGCGCAATACCGACAGATGGATAGCCAGAAAAGTATCAAGCGGCTCGTATTCTTCTCCCACGAGTCTGAGATCAACGATGTCCAATAAAGGTGGTGGCCAGCGCGAATCGAGGCGTTTCGTGTGCGACAAGGACGGCAGCAAGAGGGGCTGGGATGATGTATTGGGCGTCGAAGATTGCATAAAAAAAATGAAGACCGTAAGGCCAATGTTTAGGTCGCGGCACTTGGTTGAAAGAACAACAAAGCGTCAATAACATCAACAATTCGACAATGACGAGCCGAGATGTTGTTGGAAGTCGTTTTGCGACTTAGGTGAACCAATCGTGCTCGTGCTCGTGCTCGTGCTCGTGGATATCGCAGCCACCCGTGGGCGTATGAAGGCGGTAGATGTCCAGAATGTGACTTCTGGATTATGTCATTGGTTTCGCAAAGAAAGGCACAAGCGGGCGATCGGAGATAGATCAAGGCAGCGGGCACGACTGCTGAAGTTATTGCTAGTGAGGGAGCGGCGTGGGCAGGCGGAATAGTAGTTCGACGGCCGTCGCGCCTAGCCGAGGTGGCATGCGCGGGGGGGCAAAAAAAAAAAAAAAAATCGACGCCGGGGAGCAGGGCCGTCGTGTCGTCCCGAGGTACTTTGATGCGGATGGGGGACAACGTTTGGCTTGGACCGACGTACAGTATCTGGTAGTGTACGAAGCACGAGAGGGCATAAATCCAGGCAGATGTCGATTACGGACAATGTTTTGACGATGGAGTCCAGTCGGCTACGAGTCTACTACATTCGACGGGCCAAGGTGACGGGGCGGAGTGCCACGGCAAGAGCGACCCAGATCAGAAAACAGACAGACCAGCCAGCAGACCAGCCGACACCAGCGGTGGTGTGCAATTCCATGTTGCAGGCGGCAGGTGGCAGGTGGCAGGTGGCAGGCCGGCGCCGGCTGCTGCTGACTGTGGGGCGGCCAGGCGCCTCAGATGCCTCCATTTGACGATGTTGACGTTGATGCGCCGCGCCCGCTCTCTCGGCACAGATGAGCCCCAAATGAAGAAGATAAATTTGAACGGGAATGTGATTGATTGAGGCCGTATGCATATGCCGCGCTCCGCGCTCCGCGCTCAACGGCCCTCAGCTCGGTGGCTCCGAAACGTAAAACGTCTTCCGGAAGCCCGACGTCCAGTTCCGCCGGCCAGCTGATGAGCGGGCGTGCCTGCCAACTTTTGCGTTCCCGACGTGCTCAGCCGCCTCCAGGCGTGCCGCGAGTCCTTGACAATAGCATGGCGGCCAGCGAGCGCAGACGGCGCGCGCTCTATTGTTCGCCCGTCCGTACTTGTTGGGGGTAACATTTGAAAGAGGAAGGGCAGGGCAGCAGTCCGACGAATTATGGAGCCAGCATAGGGGGCCAGGCACGCGCAAAGTCGCTGCGACATGCGACGGCGTGTCGTGTCACGTGTGCCAATTCCCCCTCCCTTCCCCCACCCCTTCAAATTTGGCAATGTCCAACGTCAAGAGGCCGTCGACTTGGCGTTGCTGCTGCTATTATTGTGATATGATAACCTACAGTTACGTTGTATGTTCCGTGGGAGATGCACGTAACAAATCCCTGTCCATGAAGCTCGCCGCCGACTTCAGACGAGCATGGCTGCAGGGACTGATGGCTCTCAGGGCTGCGAGACTGGCGAGAACTGCCTGATCCAGTCTGTCCCGACTCCGCAGCATGCCAGCACTGCCGCAGCTGGCCGCAGCTGCTTGCTGCACATGACACAACTGGCAGCGGCGCCGGTACTCGTGCCTCGCTCCTTCCTCTTAGATCAATGATTGCGATTGCAATCACAATCGTCCATCTTCACTTCCACTCCTCCCACCCCACCAGATTCGACATCAACCAAGACATGGATGGAGACATGGATGGATGCCCTCCAGCTGGCCAGCCTTGCACGTTTTCGCACCACCTCGCGCCGAGCAACCTTTCTGGGCCAACGTGAGTCGTCATGTCGGACCAACACTCTGAATAGTGCTTGGCACCCAAGGCACCGGGCGGCGAGCCCTCGAGATATCAATCTTGCTTTTGCTGGTTTGGGTTTCCAGGCATGCGCCGTGCGTCCGACTGCTCACCTCATCTCACGTCGCCTCGCCGCGCCGCGCCGCGCATCACTGAACCGATTCCACGACTCCGGATTCATTCTTCCTCACCACCACCTCGACTCCAAGCCTTTTCGCCGTGTGGCAGCCAAGGGCCATGCCTCTGCTCTGCAGCAGGCTTGGCAGAGACGCCATGCTGCACCACCGGGATGCCAGAAACAGTCATTCACTGGTCATCCGCCATCTATCTAGGGTGTGCATTGTGCATGGGCCGTGAGCGTGGCAGCATGCATGCTAATCTGATCCAGGACAAGTCGACGCAGGCATCCCTGTGCCGGAAAGACGCCAGACATCTGCTTCTTCTTCGTGACTTTTTGTGACACTTCAACACTTGTCTGGGATACATTCTCCACGCCACCTCCGCATGGCCAGCACTTTTCTCCGCGGCTGTTGCCGACCCGTCTTTGCCGACCCGTCTTCGCCGTTCTCCCGGCGGACACTGCCAGTTTTTGTCATTGTGATTGATGTCAGTCTTTGGCCAATATTCATGTCCCGTCTGATCCTATAGTCTGACATTTGCGGGCATCATCTCCTTCCTGGTGGAGGAAAATCGACGCTGTGTCAATCATTCAGTCAGTCATTGTACCTGGGCTTTGGACAGTTGTGCTTCCAGATGCCACCGTCGAGCGCCATTGGACACCGACACCCCCCTTTTCGTCCCCCATGCTACTGCTTTCTGCCAAGATGCCCTTTGTATGATGAGTGAGTGGTACTGCTGGTTCAAGGAGTGTTACAAAAGGGCATACAAAAACCTGGGTGACAAAGCGAACCGCCAACATACATACATACACATGTACTCCATGCACCTTACTTTCTTGTGCTTCTCCGTGTCCCCGGAGCAGATTCAGGCTTGATGCGCATTGCGTTGTTCACCACATCTGCTGCTGACAGCCCATTGCTGAAACACTAGCCCTCTTTGGTCGCGCAGGGCGCATTCGGTTTGCACGAGCATCTAGGTGACTCGGCAGCTCCAACATGCGAAAGACGGTCGTACTACGGCCAAGACCATGCAACTCATAGGATAGGAGGTGTATGACGACGCCAGAAAGCAGGGATCTGCTTTTTTTTTCTGTCTGCGTAAACGATGCGACTCGCGCGTAAGCCCAATAAGGTCTCATAACATGACGAGCATAAACAGCCATGTAAACGTGCTTAGGTATGGTGACTTGTCGCAACGTGGGTGGACTCTGTAAAAGCTTCCTTCCGGCTTCTGCAGGACTCGTTGCTTGCGAGCTCCTGGCTGCCCTGAGGGTAGACGCAGCATACGAGGTTTCCTGGAAGATGTCATCTTATCCATGACTGATTCTACACAATGCACATGTCTCTATCAAGGTGGTTTGTCTCCTCTCTGATTTTATTTTTATTTTTCGAGTTTTTTTTTTATTTTATTTTTCCTGAATTCAAAACAAGTAACTGACAGAAATACAGAGACACCGACCCCTATGATTTGGCGGCATACCGGCTCTTTCCCCGAATCTGTTTGCCATAGCGGAAAAATATATACGGAAATGGCAACATGGCCACTGTGAGGAAAGCCAGAACTGATGATGCCCATTGATATCCCAACTTTTCGTACATTTGCACGCCGAATAATGGAAAGGCCGCTGTAGAAGACCCGCCCACGAAGCCTGTTAGCCACGTTGGATAGAGGGACCGCGAGTGATTTGGTCCGGACCGGGATAAAAAACGAACACACACAAACACAGAACGATCCTCGTAAAAAAATATAAATAGAGAGCCAACATATGGACAGGGTAAAGCAAAAGAAGAGAAAGGAGGTGGGTGCGCATTAAGTTGGAGATTTTGCCGTCTTTTAAAAATAGACGTCAAGAAAAAACGAGACTTTAAAAAAAAGAGACTAAAAAACTAAAAAAAAAAAAAAAATATTGTTCAACGTACCAGCAAAGAGACACCGCACAAACGCATTGGCAGCGAGGGCGCTGGCGGCGTACGACGGATACGCGTCGACCTGATCTCGAGGCAAAGAGACACAGAACGGTCCGTGTCAGCACAGCATTGGGGCGGAGGGGTTGTTTGAACGTATGCATAAAAACATGTATTGATGCAAGATTTGGCTCTTTTCCCCCTCTTCCAGGCAACAGGACTATGCGGGCTTCGTGCTTGGGAGGAAGAATAGCAGGGAGAAGGGGAAAAAAGAGGTCGGAGGAGAGAATTAAAAGGCACAGTGGCCCCCAAAAAAAAAAAATGTCGGGGAAACTTACGAGAAAGGTAAAGATGCTGGTGAATAGTAAAATGTTTCTAGACAATTACGCTGCATGTCAGCCCATGTTGTAAAGATCGACCATGTGCGGTGCAAGCAAGGACACCGCAAGAAAGGGTTGTAAAAAAAAAAAAGAAAAAAAAAAAAAAAAAA
>SRPU01001069.1:0-11603 GCA_018360185.1 Claviceps lovelessii
AAAAAAAAAAAAAAAAAAGAGGGGAACAAAATGGATATAGAACGAAAGAAAAGAGGTAGATCTGAAGTTTTAAAAAAGAAAAAAAAAGAAAAGAAAATAACAAACAAACGACAAACAAATAACAAAATAATAAAATAAACACAAGCTTCGCTCAAGTTCGTTCTCCGTTCAGACTCCTGGATGAAATGGAACCGCTCTCCTCCCCCTCCTGCTCCGCTTTCAAACAGTCTTTTGGACTCTGTCCACTCAATGGACTCACGTCGCCTCCTTGGTGAGGGTGGGCAGTCTGATTGCGATGCACCACCACGGCACTGGGACCGATTTCTACTGCTGTTTCGGGTACGGTCGCTATGCCACGACTCGCTTTCGTCCCTGGACCATCGCGAATCAGGACTTCCCAGCCTGTCGCGTCTTGTCGGACCATGCTACCGGCAATGCTTGGGCTCTTTTCCTTGCTCAGGTTGACGCGAGATTTGACCCAGAAGCTGGCTTTGTTGGACAAGTCTCTCATGGACCCATGACTGCTGCTATGGCGGAACCGCCGAAGACCTTTAGTCTTGGCCAAAATTGCCCAGTTGGAGGAGCTGCTTCTGTTATTGTTATTGTTGTTGCTATTGTCGGCGCCAATAAGACAGCCATTGTTTTGACCGCTGTGGTTGCCCGAGCCTTTGTTGCTGCTCAAACCCGCGTGGAGAGAGATTATGGGCTTCTTACGACCCGGCTTGGACAAAACTCCAGCTGCATGCATCTTTCGAGTGATGAGCGCCATCTGACCCGTGATCGTTGGTGTGGTAACCAACTCAAAAGCGGTAACGTGCACAGTATGTATGCCCTCAATCTCCACTTTGCGTATGCTTGCATTCAGGCGTTCGGCGAAGAGGTAAGCGGGAATGATGGAGCCAGATATGTCATAAAAGCGCGCAGAGATAAGTTCTGATTCCGGGAGAGCTTGACCTTCCGGACGGAGAACCTCGTTCCAAGTCGTGACTAGAAACTGTTGAAGGTTGTTGCGTTGCTCAGCCGTCAGCCATTCCGTATAACTGGGCTGCGGTACGTCTGATGACGCGGGTTTCTCGACAAGCACCCGTGGCTGAAGACTTTCGTAGTCGCTGGAAGGCTGCAGTATGGGCTGGCTTATGGTCTCGTAGCATCCGAGCGTCTCAACGGACGCCGCGAGAAGAACCATGACTGCCTGGGCAAAGTGTTCTGGAACCCGATCGGGAGAGTATTCGATGGCGAGAGACATCTTACTGGGTGATAACATTGTCGAGTGCGCAAACATGTCGGGGGCGTCTCGGACCTGCGGCTGGACGAGCTTATAGGTAAAGGTTGCGTTTTCTATGTTGAGCGTCGTCGTTCCGTCCACGGGAATTTGTGATCTATGCCGGACTACAGTGCTAAATCTCGTCCAACCTGCCCAATTCGTGCACTGTTGCACAATCTTCCGCGCGCCCATGGCTTCGTATGGCAACGAGTCCTGGCTCTCATTGTTGATCATTCTCAATATTTGCAGTGGCGAGCTGTTCACGATGGGGAAGCGCACTCGAACAGGAACCACGTTTTCCATGGGTCCAACAATCGACGAGACGTCGACGCTTGTTTCCAGTTTGAGACGACGGCCCTCGACAACCTCGCCAAAGACAACATCTGCCGTTCCCGACAAAGTCGCCAGGACAATAGCCCAAGCGGCTTTCAGCACGCTATCGATTCTGATACCGAACTCGTCCAGGATTAATGGTGAGATGACAACCTGCTGCTTGACCGTCTTGATTTCCGTCACTGGCGCGAGCGGCTTCGACTGCGGCACAATGAGCGTCATCTTAGCCTTGTCCAAACGTCGTTTCCAGTATATCCGGCTGTCATCTTGTCGCGCGCCACGCAAAGCACGCGTGTAGTCGAAGAAGGTCGTTCGCTGCGGCACAGTGTCGGGATGCTCGTACAATTTGACAAGGTCCTGGACGAGTCTCGGTACTGCGGATTCACTGACTTGGGCGGAGCTAAAACGCACAATGAGACGACCGCCTTGCGTCTCGGCATCTAAAAAGGCGAACTTGGTAGCCGGCTTGCGGAGCTGGAGTGCTTCCTTTTGGTAACGCTTCACGACGAGCTGCGCGTCTTTATCGAGAGACGAGGCAGATGCAGACTTGTAGTCAAAATCGGCACCGAACGAGTCAACAACGACCTGAAACAAATGACAGTCGTGGACCACAAAGGCCGTTCGCAGAGAAGGATGTAGTCTTGTCAGAGCATCGCAGGCATTCTGCACACGTTTGCGCTCGAGGGCGCCGTTGAGTTTGACGACGACGCACCGAACATCACTTCTTGGTCCATACAGACAGGACTCGAGGCAATACACCTGGTGTGAAGATGCCTCAATCACGTCAGAGACGTCGTTCCACGGAACATCAAGCTGGGGTGCGACGATCAGCTTGACGAAGCCGTGGTCAGCGCCTTCGGGCAGCTTATGAGCAGTAACGACGGGCTTTGGGGAGAGTTTTCCCTTCATAAGATTGGCAGATCGGCGATGATGGCGACGATGATGATCCTCCTCTCCTGAACCAAGAGACTTGCAGAGTTCCGTCAAGGTGGCACCGCTGAGCACATCCTTGATAGAAACATCGAATCCATTTTGGCGACAGGATAAGACGAGACGTTCAGCAAGTAACGTATTGCCACCGACGTCCAAGAAGCTATCTTGGGGTCGGATGTCTGCTACCATGGCATGCAAGACAGCTGCCCAAATGAGCCGCATGGACTCTTCGGTTTTCGTCAGCGGAAGAGGTTTGCTTTCGATTCCTGTGAAGTAGGGCTGGCTACTGAATGGCACATTGGGCAAATCCAACAGGTCAGTGTACGAGAACGGGGCTACCAGTTTCTGCAGCTTGCGTCGGTTGATTTTCAAAGACGTGGATAGTGGGAATCGTCGGACCGGGATGAACAACGTGGGAACACAATGCGACAGCGACGCTGCTTGCGACGCCGACTCCGACACCGATGGCGACAATAACGAAGACGCCGCCCTCTTGCGTCGCTTGTACACCTGTGCCAAAAATGTTTCCGTCAACCACTTTGCAGCGGCGAGTTTTGACCTCATTTGCAAGGTGAGTCGGTCGAGCTCAGATGGTCCCACAAATTCGCCGTCCCCAAACTCCAGGAAGGCTGCTAGAGAGCTCATTGTTTCATTGGTGACGATGGGTTCGACCGCAACATCTACGTCTCCGCCAAGACACTGTCGAATTTGCTTCTCCAAGACTGCAGCTAAAGCGGGCGATCCGTTCACCATGGCCTCGTCTCGCATTGTACCGAGGAAGCGAATGTGACCTCCACTCAGAAAACGTACACGATGGCCCGTTCTCAGATACCGCCATTTACGCGGCGTGTTGGAACTCTCAAACATGATGGGGTCGACGAGGGGACTGCCGTAAACGTACTTGTGGGGAGTGATGATGGGGCTGTCAATGGCCAACTCGCCCACGGCACCAAGAGGCATCAACTTCTTTGGATCTTCAGGGTTGAGGATGAGAAATCTTCCGAGCATCGGCGGGGCGATGATGCTGGTGTCACTCTCTTTGTTGATCTTGAAGACGGAAATGGCTAGTGCGCAAACGTCCGGCGAACCGTATGCCAGAAGAATATTCCGACGGGCTCCTAGCCAGGGTGTAAACGTGTCGTTATCGAGGGTTCTGGTTCGAAAACAGATGGTCTGTAGGTTCGGCACATTGGCGGGATTGATCTTCCGTGACAGGACGGTAGTCATATATGTCCAAGTAATGTCCATTCGCGCAATGGTCCCCTCCAGGTCGTTGACCCGTTCCAATGCTGAGGGAATACAGACGCACCCTCCATGTAGCATGGTGCCCAAAATCTCTACAAGCGCAACATCCACTGTGTATGCGGACAGCTGAAGCACTCTGCTGCCATTGTGGATTTGGAGTGCAGGTCCTTGCACGGAAAGAATGGAGCACAGGGACTGATGCGTGAAAAAAACGCCCTTGGGTCGTTGTGAACCAGGCGTCAAGAAAGCACATGCTGCCTGCTCGGGGAGGGGCTCTTTTTCAGATACCATGGCTTGTGGCAGCAAGGATGAAAGAAAGGTCTCGTTGACGAGAACGCAGTTTCTGATGAATTGACTGACATGCTTCCAAGCACCCTCGGTAACGACGACGAGATGAGGTTCGAGCTGATGGATAATGGCCTCGACCATGGCCATGTCTTGGGCGTCAAGGCAGACGAAGCAGCCGCCGGCCTGCATCACGGCGAGCATGATAACGGGAGACCATCGACTCTTTTCCAAAACAATGGGGACCAATACACCGGGACCAACGCCAAGATTCCCAAGATACGTGGCGAGTTTTGACACGCTGGTCTCGACCTGCTGGTAAGAAAGGTCACCATCCCATGCATAGATTGCAGGTGAGTATGGCCGAGCGCGACATTGTCTCAAAATGAGCTTGTGCACACATGCCGAAATCTTGGTGTCTGTTCGATCCGATTCCCAGTCGGGACTCATGATTTGCTGAAAGTCGTGTTCGGTAAACAAATCGGCCTGGGAAACCGGCTGCCCAGGCGTGTGGATGATAATCTGGAGTGCGCGTTGGAACGTATTCATCACATTGTGCAGCTGCTCGGATGAGAGACAGGCGTAGCTAACATCGGCTTGAATGCAGTCGTCGCGGAGCGTGACACACAATGACAAGTCGCAGTTGTTATCCGAGATATTCGAAAGAAGAATGGGTTCCCAGCCGCTCGTATCAAGCGAGTCGGATTCGGTCACAACGCTATCATAAACATCCTGACAAGTGACACAAGTGTTGAACAGACGCTGTCCTTGGATGCCGAGAGAGTGCTCAATTTCCGCCATGGTCGGAAGGGTGGTATTCCTGGACTCGCGTGAGAGTTTATCCAATTGACACAACACATCGAGCACGGTGGACATGGGAGAGAAATCCACCAGGCAGGGAACAATTGATGCCAAGCTTCCCACGTGTTGCGACCTGTCCGGCAACAGAATCTCATCTCGTTGAGTATGTTGATAGCCAAAGACTACGCGGTCTTCTCCGACATAAGTGCGTAGAACAAAGGCCCATGCCAATTGAATGACTGTGGAGGTGTTCAAGCTGTTCTCCGAGCAGAATGAGGATAATTGATAGCGACTGATGTCCAGGCTAATGCCTCTCGATTCGTGACGATCTTGGTCTTGAATGGTGAGAAGGGGTAATATGCAAGAAGTGGCACCGTCGAGGTGAGCCCTCCAGATATCGACGCTCCGTGGGGAATCGAGGGACGCAATGTGGCGATTCTGCCGTGGCGTAACAGGAGCAGGATCTCCAAGAACCACCACCCCTTTGTCCATATACAGCCGCCTCAACTGCATAACCAAATTGTGAATGCCGGTCTGATCGCACAAGGCTTGACTACAGTCCACCCTAAGAAATGTGTTTCGTTCAGAACGGCTGACGGAAAGCCGGTGGCGAGGTTGAGAAAGGGATGACTTCATTGGCGGCAGGGTCGACAAGGTTTCCATGGGATCTTCCGAATCGATAAAAAGCATAGCCGGGGAGATTTTCTTGAGGACTACTTGGTCAAAAAGATGATTGTCGGAAACGCTGTCAACAAAGATACTTCTCATAATACGGTGTGCAGAAACGAGCGTTTCCCATGCGGCACAAAGTCTGGCCTGGTCGACCAACGACCCATCCTGTGTCATAAGCTCGTACGTTCGACTGATGTGGAAGCAGTTCGGATCCTGTGTTTGTGCAATCAGAATCTCCTGTTGCATGGGCAACGTAGAGAAGGCGGTTTCAATATTGTCGATGCCAACGCCAGCAAGTCTCTTGCTCGTAAGTTTGGACAGACCTTCATACGACGTCTCGAGAAGTGGAACGTCGGAAAGAGTGAGCTCGGGTTTCATGACGGCTAGTCGGGAGATGGCCTCCAGCGTACATCTTTTGAAGGCGTTCATCCACGTCGCAATGCGGTCTTGGTGTCTCGAGTTGACGTTGTAGAAAAACTCTACTCTGGCGCCGTGATCATCCACACCGACTGACACCTCAAAAAGGGCGATTCGACCAACGCCAGGACCGACGTCCGAGGCCAAAGAGCGGATCTCACGGTCAGGGGCAGCAATGGGTGCCAATATGCCATTCTCTCGCTGGAGCTCGTCCAAAGTCTCGACGCAGTTGAACATGATCTCGACCGGTATTGAGGTTGCAGGCGTGTTGTCTGCAGCAAATCTGGATTGGAAGAATGGTGTTCCCTGCCGGGGAAGAGATTTACGTGTGTCCTTTATCACTTTGATCAGATGAACAATGTCCGAGCTGGCATCTAGGTTGACGTTGATAGGACATAAGGCAGTGAACCAGCCAACGGTCTGGTCGATGTTGAAGGCATCGCCGCGCGGGTCGCGGCCGTGTTCTTGCTTCCAGATGGTGGGAATTTTACGTTCCGGAAAGGTTCGCTCAAAGGACTGCAATAGTGCGGCGAGGAAAACATCGGCGGATTCGGTGCGGAACACATTGTTGCATGTTTTTCGGAGAGAAAAGGCGGCGGCTTCTGGGAGCATAAAGGTTACGTGCTTGGTGTCGCCATACAGGTTGGGTTGGTCACTCAATCCCCAGAATCCGAGGTTCTCTGGACCAACCTCGAATGGGAGGATGGGATGAATCAATCTCTGGCTATTTTCGTAGCTTTGGTAGTCGGTCCAATACGTGAATGGCATCGATGGCTCGGAAAGCAACGTTCCTTCGCGCAGTAACTCATCCAAGTCGTGTAAGATGATGTGCCATGACTTCAAATCAACAACCAGGTGATGTGCTACCAGATACAAGAGTTGCTTGTTCTGGGCATTACGAATATGCTTCACCGCGAAGACGGGGCCGGTGAAAATATCGATGGACCGCTGAGCTTCTTCGACACAAGCCAGCAGGTCCGCATCATTTTCCATATAACGGTGCTCAAATCTGTACGCCCGGTTCGACTCGGGTGCAATAATCTGTGCCCAGCCTTGATCGCTCAGTCGAAAGCGAGCACGCAGCATGGAATGTCTTGATACGAGTACAGTAAAGGCAGCTTCTATATCTGCCAATTCGATAGCTTGCTTGACATGCAACAGGATGCTCTGACTGAAACGATAGTCTTGCGCTGATGCAGAAGTCGCACCCGGACCTTGGTTCATCAATGCCCTGAAGAAGAGCTGTTGCATGACAGACAAAGGGAAGTAGTCCTCTTGCGACAAGTTCTCGACATGGTCAAGCTGCTCGCCTCCCGTATTTCCATTGACGTTCTCGTGAAGGAGTTCGTTGTTGCGCAGTGGTTGTACCAGAGAATCTGGTCGCACAGGTCTGGGAGACGATGCTTTGCCATTTCGGTCATCGACCACAACACTGCGGCGGACAACAAGACCAGCACGGCCCGTCCGCCGATGTCTGAACAGCTGCATGCTCATGATCTTGCCCTCCATCTCCTCGCCAAGGTTCTGCACCCATGTTTGCAGCTTCCGCGCATCGGGCTCACCCTTGGCGTTGGTGGCCATGGATCGCAGCATCACCCACACATCAGGACGACGGGAATCGGAGCCCCACTCGGCGACGGCTGTTTTCAGGGTGTGTATCTGTTTTTTGCCGTTTTCAAACTCCGAGTCTTGTATTAATGCGATGTGGTCATTGTTCTGGGCGAGCACGGCCACGGTGGTGATCAGTGCGACGAACTGACCCTCAAACGGACCTGCTCGAGGTGAGACCAAGCACACCTTGCCAACATTTGACGTGGACAACAATAGGTTTTCCAGTTGTTTCTGCTGACCATCGCGGCCTGCATTGGCGTTGCGGCTATGCCGCAGCCTGGAGGGGGAGCATTTGGGAGTGCTCAGTGGCGAGGCCGGTGGTGTGAGGTCGTCGCTCGACGACGAGATGAGGGCTGCTGCTGCTGCATCGACTGTCATGGTCGCAAACATGCTATCATGATAGCTGCTGAGTCGAGGACTCGGTGGTGCTGAGGGAGAGGATTTGGTGTCGGACGTGGAGGGCGACTCCGTGTTGGAGCCGACGGTGGAATCGCTGTCCGAGAGACAGTCGGAATACGGATTGGTCGAGTAATCGGCGGAGGGGAAGTGTGCGCTGTTTGCACGGGAACGAATACTGGGGGGTGCAGAAGGAGAATCGGAAAGGCGAGAGATGGTGTATAAGGACTCTGCGTCGATATCGTGTGAGAGGCTCGATTTGCGAGAAAGGCCCAACAAGCCAGCGGAATCGCGGTTCAGATAACCGTCGAGCTCCCGGTGGGTGGTGGACAGGTCGGCAAATAAATCGGATTCTTTGCTTTCCGTTCGCAGCGATCGCAAGTCATTGGAAACGGCGAGGGGACGACGTTGGTGTTGGTCCTTTGCGAGGGCGCTGGCTGCGCTCAGTCGACCAGCTGGGTTGAGTGGTGGCGGAACCAATGGAAGTGAGGGATCGCCATTGTCTGGCAGCTGTCGATGTGACTGTGACTCGGGTGAGTGAGCAGCACCTGCCTCGCCGGCATCCATGATTTATTTTATTTTGATCTGATTGATGACTGGACTGTTGCTTGGCCAGCTTCGCGCCTGCCCGCGCGTGCTCTTCCCTTTGGCCTCAAGTCTTTGGCCCGCTCCTTCCTGCTCTTTCCTCTTGCTCTTTGATCTGCTCTTTGGCCTTGCTCAATGGTCCAGATGTGGCAGCTGCAGCCTTGCCAGGTTCTTTGTCATCTGCAGCCCCGACGTCTTTGTTGTAGAAGGACTGGTTGTTTTGGAATCGGACCGCGCGCATCAAGCTCGTCGTCCTTTGATGGGGGCACCTTTCTTTTCAACCAGCTTCGTCTGGTCCCCTGGTTCCTGGAAAGCCGGCGGCGGCGACACCAGCACACTTATTATCCGCTGTGCCGTGGCCTCGTGGTCCGGTTGTCCGCTGCGTCCAGCGTGTCCAGCTTGTCCTTGCTTGTTTGCTAGAAACGTTGTGTATGTATCTGTGAGTGAGGGAATGAGTCGGCCCAATTCAGCGTCTTGTCGTTTCCGGGCTCTTGCTTTTTTTTTTTTTTTTGTTTTTCGGACGGGACCTGCACAAGAAGAACAGGGAGAAAAAAGTAAGCCTTTTCTCTCCGAGGCTGATGAAAGACAGCAAAGCACAGGAACCAAATCGGAAGCTCCAGGCTGATTGATGCTGGGCAAGGGACGACTAATTCTAGGCAAAGTCCACATTAATACACGTGTGGTCACTGGTCAGACGAATTGGTCTAGAATGCAAATTCAACGATGCGCCGCCATCCTTGCGACTGATATCCTCTTGCTGTCATGTCAGATGGGGCCCAGCACGCGATTCGCACACCCGACGACCAGAGATATGAGTGAGAGTCAGAGGATTTGGCCAGGCCTAGGACGTTGGGGCTGCGGTTCAATGCCACCAGGGTCCGCCGCGGAGTCGTGGAGTCGTGGACCCTGGCCCGTGTGTAGGCAGAGTGGGTGTACATTATCGTGGTCACTGGGCAGAGATGGCCAGAGTCTGGGAGAGGTCCAAGATTAGACCACATCCCGGTTCTTTGGGGCTCGCATGACGCTCTTTTGTTTCCGATGCTGTCCTGTTCTGCCCTGCTCTCCTGTGCCGCCTGGACTGGGCCGGGCTGGGCTGGGCCGGGCTGGGCTGGGCTTCTTCCCCAGTGCTATTCAGCCCGGGCCCCCGTCGCCCGCTTGCTTTTATCCATTGTGCGCTTGGTGCCCAGAGCGCCCAGCGCGTGGTGAGGCGATGCTTTGATGATGGGAAAACGAAATGCCTGGTCATGATACGTACAGTATGTACGAAGATACTAGGTAGGTACCTACGCATACGTACTTGTGGGTGTACATGGATCCGTCTGATCGGGGCATGTGTGTCCGTAATATTGTATGTACAAATAACAATCTGGAGCCAAGTGCAGCCGGAGAACGTAACCAACCGACCGCTCAACCCCGAGTTTGTCGATATTTAGACCGTGGCCAGCAGATATCTGGTACTACATACCGATGTGCAGACCAGGTGCATGCATATCGTTTGCAGCTCGCCGTTTGAGGCAATCGAAGATTGTTTAGGATTGATCCGAATCGATCAGAATCGAACGTCAGATTGCCCTTCTGACGGCGCACTGTCGACATATCGCATACATGCCCATACGTACCTCGTGCTGGAACAGTCGAAGAAGTGCAACATGAAAACCTACCATGGACACTCTGCCATGTGTCGCCACGTCTGCCCTTCCCTGCAATGTGGCAGAAGGTAACAGACATGCCGCCATCGTGCTCTCCAAGGATCAGGATTTCAAACGCAGATAATGCCTCATGCCGGGGACGGACCCAGAACGCAATGGTCGATTTCCGAGGAGCATGCATCTTGTAGTTCTTGGACCATGTACACAGGTACCTATGAAGGTACCGTGCACGTGGCGAACCGTTGCACGCGAGCTCTCTTGATGTTGTTGTGCGGAAGAAGAAGACGAAACACCCCCACCACAGAAAACGGTGTCCGGGGTAGAAGTTGAACCGCAGCCAGATTGTCGACATCAGATTGTACAATGTACACAATGTATGTATGTACATGTACGTGATTCCTACTTACTTACTAGGTACCTAGGTAGGCTGGTAGTATCAACATGGCTGGGCAGGACGCCCCGCCCCCAGCCCGCCCACGCCACGCGTCTTGCCCGGCTAGTGGTATGAGACAAGAATAAAAAAAAAAAAGAAAGGAAAGGAAAAGAAGAAGAACAAAAAGAAGAAGAAAGCCCCCAGCCCCAAAAATAAACCTCGTCCACATCAACGGCCATGAAATCGCCGCCACCTCTGTCCGATTGGAGGAATGCGAGGTAATGTGCGCGCCCTGCCCGTCAGCCAGCACACGGCCCGTCTCGCTCACTCGATTGTGTCCTTGAATGTATGTGCACAAGATGGTGCTCTGCATGCGCTGTGATGGCGACTGGTGAGAATACAGGCCACGCTGACGGCTTTTGCAGAAGCTATTAAAGAAGAAGAAGAAGAAGAACAATAGCGACAACGACGAAAGTCAATCAAATCTGACAAAGACTACACGGAACGACGAGACCTTGTTTCGACAGATAGTAAGCCCCAGTGCGGGCGCCGCCCCCAGTTGTTTGACAAGATTAGCATGCGCCGTCCCTGGCACACTCGCCTTTTCTCCCAGAAAAGGAAAGAGAACGGAGACGGGAGATTCAGAGACACCCATGCCCCGAAGAAAAAAGAAAGGCGGGAAGAGAAAAGAAACAGAAGCATCCCACGCTTCGACGGCCTCCCAACACAGACAGTCAGCGGAAGCAAGTTTCTACACCGTTGGTATTGTGACCGCAATAATGCCCTAAACAGGGAGAACAGGTGGCAAGGAAGCTAGCAGAAGAAGGTAAAGAGAGCTAAAGAAAAAAAAAAGCAAGAGAGGGAGGCAACTTTAATTCTCCATCATTCAAATGAACGCATTATGCGTCTAGGTCTGCGGGGTTATCGCGGTCACGATACCTCGACGTGTAGAAATTCCCGGCCACGTAGTAACCCTCGCCACGGGTTGCATCTTCTTGAATACGGCTTTGGTCCTGGCCAACTTTTTTTTTTTTTTTTT
>SRPU01001070.1:0-11597 GCA_018360185.1 Claviceps lovelessii
TCGGTTGAAAAAAAAAAAAAACAACAGAAGAAAAACAAAAAATCACATTATAGTTCCTCTGATATGCACTTAAAGCGAAGAAGTCATTCTTTGAACAATAAAAGTCCATGAAACTAACTACTTACTTTGTGCCTAGAATACAATAAACATAATGTATACAATATGTCTAGACTCATTGATCAGAATAAAAAACACTACAATCCATCACTATTATCTATCCTTGCGCGTAGAACACAATAAAACATGCATAGACTAAGCAGAATATCTAGATGGCTTTAAGCACATTCAATGAAAATCCCCCCTTTCTTAAGAATGTGTAGAACAGAAAACATAGATAGCATAGATGAAACGACACTCGAAATACAAAAAAACAAACAGAATTCAATGTCAGGCCTGCATCTCTTTATTCTAATATTCTTGTAAGCGGACCAACATCTAATGAAATCAGTCTTCGCTCTACAGCTGTGACAATGAATTAAATTCGACGTCAATCACATATACTGTATATATATAAAACTCGCGTTAGCCAGATCGGATTTGCTTGCATGTCCAAGAAAGAATCAAGGCGCGACCTTCTTCGTCTCTTCATCTTATGCTACGCATGAAGATAATTATCATCAAAGACTTCTGTCAATCCGTGATCCTTATGGAAGACAACACACAACCTCCGAATAGCCAGCGACATGCTGCTATCCTCGACAGGTTCCTGCCTGAAGGCTATTCGGCTGATCCAGAGGTGAGTCTCGGGTGCCGACCTTCGCATTCGGAACCGACAGACCTATCACCCTCGCATGACACAAATTCGCGACCGGCGCCAATGATACTATCGACATCAAGCAACAACGCTCCATCCGGATCTGCAGACATCGGCGAGGAGATGTCACCTGATGGCCTGGAATCGTCTTTGAAACTGCAGGGTGGAGATATTCACCGTGACATGTTTAAGATCAAGGCTCGCGCGAACTCCCTACGACGGGCCGCTACGTTTTCACACAAACCTTCGCCGCGATTCAGTTCCACCGATGAGCTTTCGTATCTAGAGCAACGCACCCCCGGTGGGTTCAGGCGCCATCACGTACAACAACAAGCAAGGCAACTAAAAATCAGCGGCACCCTGATCGGTGCGAGGAATTTCATCGATTTTTTGGATTTGTATGGCAGTTTTGCTGGCGAGGACCTGAAGGATGACGACACCTCCGAAGACGAATCAGCAATCGATGATGAACAAGCAAGTCAACCTGATGAGCAGCGGCCCCTGATCAGCCAGCCGTCTTGTCGGCGGAAAAGTTCTCGTCGGCACGATCGTGAGGGCGACGCTAGCACCGTGAAAACTTTCTTCACACTAATCAAAGCTTTCATCGGTACTGGAATAATGTTTCTGCCAAAAGCTTTCCTGAACGGCGGCATTCTGTTCTCCTCCTTGACCCTCATCGGAGTGTCGCTAATAAACTGTCTGTGTTTTCGCCTTCTGCTAGACTGCAGACAAAGATATGGAGGCGGTTACGGTGAAATCGGGGCTTCCATTGTTGGACCCAGATTTCGCAATCTTATCCTTGGCTCGATCGCGTTATCTCAGCTGGGCTTCGTCTGCACGGGTCTTATTTTTACCGCCGAAAACCTACATTCCTTCTTATTAGCGATATCGAGAAGCCACACGGATTTTAGTCTCAACGTGACCAGCCTCATTGCGCTGCAGCTTGTGCCTCTTGTTCCACTCGCGTTGATACGGAATATCTCAAAACTAGGTCCAGTCGCTCTTTTGGCAGATGTCTTCATTTTTGTAGGGCTCCTATACATCTGGCAATATGATGTGTTATCTTTAGCAAGACATGGTATAGCGCCTTCTGTGAAGCTGTTCAATCCTTCCTCATTCGCCTTGACTATCGGCTCGGCAGTTTTCACTTTTGAGGGCATAGGTCTCATACTACCAATACAATCCAGCATGAGAAGGCCCGAGCAATTCGGAAGTCTTCTCTTCGTCGTTATGATACTGATTACTATTGTCTTCACATTAATAGGCGCCCTTTGTTATGCCACTTTCGGGGAGAAGACCAAGATCCAGATTATTTCAAATTTTCCGCAAGATTCGGCGTTCGTTAATGCTGTGCAATTTCTCTATTCGCTCGCCGTCCTTGCTGGTGAGCCGGTACAATTATTCCCAGCTGTGCGGATCATAGAGACGTCATTGTTTGGGGACAGGGCGACTGGCAAGAAGAGCATTGCAATTAAGTGGCAGAAGAATGCCATTCGCGCAGCAGTGATGGCAATATGTGTGGGAATTAGCGTTGTTGGAGCGAGTGATTTAGACAAATTCGTTGCCCTAATCGGGAGTTTTGCATGTGTGCCGCTGGTATACATATACCCTCCTTACTTACACTACAGGGGCATTGCACAGTCCACCTGGACTAAAAGTATGAATGGTGTACTAATGGTTATCGGCGTAGCAGCCATGATCTACACGACATCAGTTACGGCAGTCCAATGGATTCAAAATTAGCACATCATGTTTAGAGAACACGGCATCATGTCTTTTAAAAATAAGGGTTATGTAAATTGTTAGGTTGTATTAGTGAACATTATTTCAATTCTGTCTGACAATCTTCCAAGCCATCCGTGGATCGACATGACTTCTCGGCGATGTGGCATATTATCCTAGAAGAGCCAACTCTATTCACTGATCCGGGCTGGAGATGGAGCAATTTCTCGATCGCCTCATCCTCTAATCCACTATCTCGCATCCTGATGGCATCAATTGCCACTCTCATATCAGCAAACCGCTTAGCAGATGAGCCATACCTCGAGGCATCATCGTTAGCTAGCTGTTGTAAAGTCTCACGGGCCTGTAAGACTGCCACTGTTGTATTCTGGCTTAAGCAAGGAGAGTTTTGCGCTGAGACGTTGTTCTCATATTGCCTCTGGACTGTGGCCGAGAGTGAATATGTTGGTTTGGCCTTGGCTATACCCATATCGCGTAAACGTCGCGAGAAATCGCCACCTGCAGATACAAAACCATTTGCGGACGATTACTTTTCGCGTTCGGTGCTAATTCTATAGACGCTTTCTTGCGGGGGGCACTTACCAATATCGTTGCCTTCGATAGTCGATACATTCGTCCCAGGGGAGAATTCATGCCGGCTTTTGTCCTTAAACGGAAATCTCCTCGTAACGAGGGCACCAGCTTGGCTACTTCTCGACGTCGACGAACCCATGTCTGCGTGTAGGGACTTGGATATGGTGTGTTTACCTCTAAGAGACTGGTCAATCCTTATTGTGTATCCGGCCACTCCTCTTCATGACCTGATCTGTGCGTAACTGATTCGTCTTATAATCTTATAGTGGTTCTATACTTAATACATGTTTGAGGATACAATATTTTAGTGCTTCTAGGTATTCTAATAAGTGCTCTAATAATTAGACTTATATTCATAAACTACTAAGCTAGTATTTATAGTAAAAATATTCTATAATGTTTATAAAATATACTATATAAGTAGTATGTAATGGATGTAAGCTAGTAGCTTAGATTCTTATTAGAGATAGTATGGAGCCACGTAGGGGGTAGTGTATATGCTATAAGGGCTAACTTTACCTATAGATTTATATTAGTTTATAAGTAGGAGAGAGATTCAAAGCTTTCCTTCTCTTTTTCTATAAGTAATTATAACTTTATTAATATTAAAATATGAATACCTTTAAGCTAATTTATAATAATTGTTAACTATTACTACATGAAGTCATTCTTTCCCTTAAAAATAATAAACTATTAACTAAATTAAAATATTTACTAAAACAGTTATTTATTTAATTAGCTATAACCTTACTATAATTTTATAAAAAGCTAACTATTTATTAAATATAATTAAAAAAAAGTATTTTATAATTAAAAACCTTAACCTTACTTAAGTGAATAACTTTAATATTGATAGAGAAATAGCTTTTAATAAAAAAATTAAAAAAGTAGCTAAGTTATTATAAGCTATTTAAATAACTTATTAATTATATTATAAGCTTTAAGCTATAAGCTTACTTTATAGTTATTATATCCTTTATATATATAAAATTTATAAAAGCTTAACTTAAAGTACTAATATATAAAGGTAATATTTATAAAAGCCTTTAAAAATTTTTATTAAACTTATAGATAGTATTTACTATATATTTCTATATATTTCTTAAAGATACTATTAAGGTTATATATATTAATATCTATTTTATTAATAATATAAAGTATTAATAAATATACTATATTATTATTAATAGCTTTATAAATATTAAAGAATATACTTAAATAGAATTTATAAAATAGCTTAAAGTAAAAACTATTAATAAAAATATATATTATTCAAAAGGTATACTTTAAAATAAAAAAACTATTAATATTAAAAAAAGGCTATTATATAAATATATTAAACCTATATTAAATATATAGTAATAAAACTTAACTTTAACTTTACTTTTATTATTAAAGTAGTTTAAATTTACTTAAGCTTCTTTAAGTATAAATTTATAGTATTTATATAAATATATATAAAATAAATTAAATCTAATACTTTTCTTTATAATTAATATATTTTTAAGGTAAATTTACTTATATATAGCTATTAAGCTAATAATAAAAATTATTATTATTATTATTTAATACTCTAGTAAGGCTAAGCCTAATAGCTAGTACCTCTGCTACTAAAACTATATAGGAAAAACCCTAAAGTAGGGAGGAAAACCTATATATAACTATAATAGTATTTACTATAAAGCTAGAGTAGCCCTACACTAATTCTAACTATATATAAATATATACTACTAGCTAAACTTAACTAGTATTATAAAAGAGTATATATTATAAAATAAAAATTAATATAGGTTAATAAAGGTATAGTAAAGTAATAAATTACCTTTAAAAGTAATTTATATATTATTATAAGTTAGTTTAGTAATTTTTATTAAGTAGTATATTAATTTCTTACTAATTCCCTTAAGCTACTACCTTTTTATTAAAAACCTTTTACTAGCTTTTATATCTTTATAGTATTAGCTATATTAGCTAATAGCTAGCTATTAATAAACTAACTACTAACTAACTATTAGTTATATAAAAAAGAAAAAAATAATTATAAAAGCTACTTTTTTTTCTTTATTTTTAGCCTTTTTTTTTTTTATTAATTACTTTTATTATAAATATACCCCTAATTTTTTATTATAATAATATTACTATATTACTACTCTTCATTAACTATAAAGCTAATTAAAATACTATTTATAAATAAAATTATTACTTTAAGGGTAAGTACTAACTCTAACTTAATATACTATTACTACTAACCTATAATATAGCTAAGCTAGCTTAAGGACTAGCTTTATAAAGCTTACTTAATATAAGCTAGAAATATTAATAAATAATATTATTATATTAAAGGTTAAGACTTTTTTAATACTTATACTATTATTATCTTTAATTTATATAGGTATTAGTAGTATATACTTTAAGTATATAAAAGCTAAAAAAAACTTATTTAAAAATAAGTATTTTATATATTATTTATATTAGTAATAGGCTAGTAGCTAATTAGTATTATAGCTAAACTAAAATATTACTTTATACTAAAAAACTATTAAATAAGTAATAAATATATAAAATCTTTATACTTTTAGAGAGTATATTAATATAAGTTTATAGTAATATTATTATAATACTATTATAGTATTAATATAGTACTAATCTAAAAATAAGCTAGAAAGTATAATATTATTTAAAAGAAAGTATAATAACTTATAAAGAAAGTAGAGGTAGCTACTATAGTAATAGTATAGTTATTATTATTATTATTTAATACTCTAGTTAGGCTAAGCCCAATAGCTAGTACCTCTGCTACTAAAACTATATAGGAAAAACCCTAGAGTAGGGAGAAAAACCTATATATAACTATAATAGTATTCGCTATAAAGCTAGAGTAGCCCTACGCTAGTTTTAACTATATATAAATATATACTACTAGCTAAACTTAACTAGTATTATAGAAGAGTGTATATTATAAAACTAGAATTAGTATAGGTTAGTAGAGGTATAGTAAAGTAATAAATTACCCTTAGAAGTAATTTATATATTATTTTAAATTACTTTAGTAACTTTTATTAAATATTATATTAATTCCTTACTATTCCCTTTAGGCTACTGCCTCTTTATTAAAAACCTTTTACTAGCTTTTATACCTTTATAGTATTAGCTATACTAGCTAGTAATTAGCTATTAGTAAACTAATTACTAGCTAACTATTAATTATATAAGGAAAAAAGAAATAATTATAAAAGCTACCCTTTTCTCTTTATTTTTAGCCTTTTCTCTTTTTTTTTTCTTTTTTATTAATTACTTTTATTATAAATATACCCCTAACCTTTTATTATAATAATACTACTATATTACTACTTCCTATTAACTATAAAGCTAATTAAAATACTATTTATAAATAAAATTATTACTTTAAAGGTAAGTGCTAACTCTAACCTAATATACTACTACTATTAACCTACTATATAGCTAGGCTAGCTTAAGAATTAGCTTTATAAGGCTTACTTAATATAAGCTAAAAATATTAATAAATAATACTATTATATTAAAGGTTAGAACTTCTTTAATGCTTATACTATTACTATCTTTAATTTATATAAATACTAATAGTATATACTTTAAGTATATAAAAGCTAAAAAAACTTATTTAAAAGTAAGTATTCTATATATTATTTATATTAATAATAAATTAGTAGCTAATTAGTACTATAGCTAAACTAAAATATTACCTTATATTAAAAGACTATTAAGTAGGTAATAAATATATAAAACCTTTATACCTTTAAAAAGCCTATTAATATAAATTTATAATAGTATTATTATAATACTATTATAATATTAATATAGTACTAACCTAAGAATAGGCTAAAGAGTATAATATTATTTAAAAGAAGGTATAATAACTTATAAAGAAGGTAAGGGTAGCTATTATAATAATAATATAGTTATTTAATAATACTATAGTAATTTTAGCCTTAACTTTAGTTAAAAATAAAATACTACTATAGGCTTATTATATTATTAATATACTAAAGAAGTATAATAACCTTTTATAAAAGATTTATAAGCTTAGCTTAATTATAGTATAGGGCTATATTAAAAAAAAGAGAGAGAAGAAAGTAATAAAAAATAAAGGAAAGAGAAAGGGGAAGGTTAATAAAGAGGCTAAGGAAAAGTAAGGCTAGGGCTAGTATAAATATACTATACCTATAATTTTTTATTACTATTTATTATTTATTATTTAATATAATTTATATATTAAACTATTTTATACTAACTATAATGCCTCTATAGCTTTTTACTACTTCTATCTCTATACTATACTAAATACTTTACTATACTAAGTTTTTAATATCCTTAGTTTATTATTATTATAAAGTATATATAAGCCTAAACTAAGGAATATACCTAGTTAAAATAAGCTATTTTATAAGTATAATAGCTAGTTTATTTTTTTTAAGGGCCTCTCTAATCTTATATTAATTATATACTAATAGTATACTTATATTTATAGGGTAAAGATAGTTAAAGTTTTTATAAAAAAGTAAGATATAATAATAATCTTTATTATTAGTTTAGTAGCTATATATTAATAAATTTACTTTAAAAATATAGTAGTTATAAAGAAAGGTATTAAGCTTAATTTATTTTATATATATTTAAATAAATACTATAGATTTATACTTAGTAAGGCTAAAGTAAATATAAACTATTTTAGTAATAAAGATAAAGTTAGGGTTAAGCTCTACTACTATATATTTAACCTAAATTTAGTATACTTATATAATAATTCTCTTTTTATATTAATAGTTTTTCTATTTTAAAGTAAGTGCTTTAATTAGGGATAGTTTAAAGAAATAATTATAAAGCTAATTTAAAAATAGTATATAGTTTAGGTAGTTATTAAAATTTAAAAGGTATTTATACCCCTAATATATTAGTTTATAATAAAGTTAGGCTACTATTATAATATAGGCATTTTAAATCTAGTTAGCTATACTATTAGCCTTAATTTAATAATAAAAATAAAGTAAGTAATAGTTAAAATAAAAATTAAATAAAGCTATAGCTAATTTAGTTTTAATAAAGGCTTATAGTATAGCTTTAAAGGCTTTAGTAATTATTCTTAAGTACTTAGTTTACTTAAAAATAAATACCTTAGCTATTTCCCTTACCTTACTACTAATTACTATAAAGGTATAGTATAATTCTATACTATAAGCAATAATACTTTAAATTACTTATATATATAATAAGTATATATTTTATAGTAAGTAACCCTATATTAATACTACTAGTAATATAAGTATAAGCTATTATTATATTAATTTTAACTTAACTTAGCTTTAGTATACCTTTTATTATAATTTATAATAAATCTAAACCTTTAGAAAGTAGGTAAATTAAACTAGCTATATTATATTAGTACTAAGTTAGACTAAAGTTATAATTATAGTATAGTATTTTATAAAGTATATAAATTTACTTTTTTTTAAATTAAATTTAAGGCCTAATTTTTAGGACTAATTTTAGTAAATTATTTATATAGCCTTAAGGTAGTTTTATATCTCTTTTACTATATAATTATATATTAAAATATTTATATTATTAAAGAAGCCTATAACTAATATAGACTATATAGCCTAAAGTTTAGTATATAATAGTATAATATAAAGTAAGAAGAAAATAAAGAAAATAGGGAATCTTTATAGTATCTTTATAGTAATAGGTAAGGGGCTAGTTATTTTACTATTAAAAAAAAGATAGGTAGTATACTTAGTAGTAAAGAAGTAGGTTTATACTATAATTTAAGTAAAAATACTAATAATAATAAGGGTATAAGTAAGTTATTTATAGTAAATAATATTAAAGGCTACTAATATATTTAGCTAGAGTAGTAATATAATATTACTATAGTGCTATACTATATATATAGATTTTATTAATATATTTAATATAACTTCTATAGATTAATTTACTTTATTACTTATTTATAGGTTAGATAGTGCTTTATTTAACTTAGCTATAAAGATAAGCTAACTTACTACTACTGCTTTTATAACCTTACTAACTATACTAAAAAGTAAAATTAAATACTAAGCCTTTACCCTTTATTACTTTATTAGGGTTTTACTTAGTTTATAAAGAATAATAATTTTTACTTATTAAAATAAAGTTAAATAGTAACTAATATAGTAGTATATATTTAGTAGGTAGGTAAGGGTTTATATTAATAGCTTACTATAAACTTTAAAATAGCTTATTAGAAGTTTATTAAGTTTTAATACTTTTTAGCTAAATAAGCTCTTTATAATACTATAGATTTTATTAGTATTAAATTAATTTTTAGTTAAAAATATAGTAATATTAAATAGCTATTTAGATTACTTAGTATATTATTAAGTTAGGCTTAAAAGAAAGGGAAAAAATACTTAGCTAAAGTAGTAGCTTTTTTTTAATATATTTTAGTAGTTATAATATTTATACCTTTACTTTATAAAAAAGTAAAGATTTATTATTATTTTAGTAGTAAGCTACTATAAAGCTATACTTATTATTTAAGCTTTTAAAGGTTTTTATATTAAGTAGTTATAGCCTTAACTACTATATATTAGGCACTATATTATTTATTATAAATAACTTAGTTTTATATTTATACTATATTAGTTATATACTATTAGTTCTCTTTAGTATAAAATACTTTTTATTATTAAAGTGCTCTTTTAGTATTTTAAGTTACTTCTTTAGTATATTAGTTTTATTATAGATTTAGCTTAAAACTACCTTAGGGTTTTCTTAAAACTATTATATTTATAATAAATTAAAGTTTAGCTATTAATTATTTTATAAATTAATTAATTTTCTTTAGTAATTAAAGTTAAAGCTTTATAATATTAGGCTAAAACTATACTATAGCCTTTATAATAATAAGGATATTATTTATATATAACTATTTAAACTAAAGGGGATAGTTACTATATAATTTAGGGCTAAAGTCTATATAAATAAACTATAGTATATAGTTAAACCTAATAAGGTTTAGGCTTTTTAGGAAGTTAATATTTATATTATAAGTAGCTTAAATATAGTTAATAATATTATTTTTTTTTTTTATATTTTTTATATTACCTTACTTTATAGTATTATAAGTTTAAGCTATTATTACTTTATTAATATAAAAAGTATATTATATTTTACTAAGGTTTAATTATAATAGTTTTAAAGTAAGTAGTATTAATTAAAGTTACTAATAAATATATTATAATTAAGGGGTAAAGCTAATATAAATTTAAGTAGGGGTAAAGTTTAGTTAAGTTTATAGATTAGGGAGTAAATAAAGTAAATATTATACCTTATTATTATAATAAAGTATTAATTCTTACTAGCCTATATTATTTATACCTTAGATTTATACTAATAGTATATATAAATTATAATATAGCTACTTTAAATTATAAGCTAAAAGTAGCTAAGGTTTAAATTAAGTAGTTTACTATTTAAAGTTTTTAGTTTTTATATTATTATTATATTAATACTAAGCTAGAACTTTAGTGCTAGGTATATTAAATAGGTTTTCTTTTATATATTCTAGTATATAACCTTAATTATATACCTTATATTATATATTAAGTTAAACTTAGCTTATTTAGGGCTATAGTAGCTATAAATTACTAGCTTAGAAAGGCTTTTATAGCTACTTATAAATATTATATTAATACTAGCTTTAATTTAAAAAGGTAGGTATATAATTACTTAACTTATTTTTAAGGTAAAGCCTTTTATAATAATAAGTTACTTATATTTTATTTTTAGCTATAGCTAAGTACTTTAGTTTATTTTTTTTATTTTAATTAAGGGGGGGTTTAGTAAAGGCTAAGGGCTATATTAGATATATAATATATATATAGTTTTATTAGTTATTAGTAGTATTATATATATAGAACTATATTAGGTATAGTTTTAAATAGTTAATATAGTATTTATAAATAGCTTTTATTAATACTAGGTAAGACTACTTACCTTTTATATAATAATTAATAGTATAGTAGCTATACTATAGAGATATAGTATAGTATATAGTAATATATTTAAATTTAAAATACCTATAATACTAATAGGGGTAAATAGTATTATTATAGAGTTTAGCCTTAAATATCTTAGCCTTATAAATAATACTAGTATAGTATAGCCTATTTACTACTTTAATGCTATTAATAGTAATAATAAGAGAAAACTATATAATAGTGCTATATAGCTTTTATATTATAATTTATATAAGGCTTTAACTATTAGCTATAATTAAGGCTTAAAGAATATAGTCTTTCTTTTAGTTTTATATATAGTATATAAGGAATCCCTAAATAATAATACTAAATATATATTAGCTTAATACTACTTTTACTTTAAAAGTAATACTAATTTATATAGTATTTTTAGTATAAGGCTTTACTATATTTTAAAATATAATAATAATATTATTACTTTAAAGGTAGTAAGCTATTACTATAGTATTAATACTAGTAGCTTAATTAAT
>SRPU01001071.1:0-11588 GCA_018360185.1 Claviceps lovelessii
AGGCAATGCAAAAAAAAAAAAAAAAAAAAAAAAAAAAAAAAAAAAAGAGAGAGAGAGAGGAAGAAAGAAAGAAAGAAAAAGTAAGCGAACGTGGGATGCAGGGGGAAAAGAGAAATCAAGCCATAAGCAGCACTGTACAGGAAATGCAAGAGGTCAGTCTAGGAAAACACCCAAGAGGGCCCAAGACGACCCAGCTTGAAGAAAGGTGCGCATATGAGAGACACGTTGACGTAAAAGCCACTTCGGCGTAGTCGACGAGCCAATGAATGCAACAGTACCATCACAGGAAAATGCCTCACGAAACGGGCGAGGCGCAGAAAAAATCTGATTTGCCACCTCGTGTGTCTGCAATCCTGCAAATGCAAAGGCAATGTGACAGCGGGGACATGGACGAGACGCCAGAGAAGCAGAAGCTATAGGAGAAGAACCATGTCCTGCTCGTGTCATTGGACAACCTCGGCTTTCGATGTCGTCTTCGTTTTGGGATTCGGACTTCGACGCAGTGCGCGTGTCGACCGACTCCATCCAGTCCACGAGTCCTTGGGCGTCCACGATGTGACTCTCTGGCGTGTGACCTCCGGCTCAGGTCCTTCCTCATGTCTGGTTTACCTCGTATTTTGGCAGGCTTTTAGACATACACAGAGACTAGAGATTTCTCATAGATCATGTGAGCAGCCGTGAGTGTCAGGATTGTCTAATAAAGCATAAAACTATCGCGAACCCGGAAGCTGTCAACAGAATTCACGTCCCCGCAGCCCTTCTTGTTCAAGACTTCTGGCTTCATCAAGCATGTCCCATGTGCCGACATGATGCGGGGTTGGGGTTGTATGAGAAATAGCAGTATTCGTAGCAGAGCTGGCCTGCAAATATCCCATCAAGTATCTTATTAAATGATTTCGTGAAACTAATGACATAAAACGGGTTGATTAACAAGAAAGCACAAAAGTGATAAGAAAAAGGAATAATGTATACACATGTATCTTTAGGACCATGGCATATAGCTAGTATATAATACAAGACTAAGATATAAGAAAAAATCGAAGAAATATCTTGATAAATCTAAAGAAACGGAAGAAAATAGAAATAATGAGAAAGGCATATCGTGATGAAGTGGATCCCCTCAGTTGCCGGTGATGGCGAAGAAAAAGAATAAGGAAGGATGGTGTCATAACCGCTCCCTGCCACAAATGCGGTCGCGGAACGCGTATGTCTAGCCTCATAGGACCTAAAGGGGCATAGGAGTCGCGAGGTACGTGGTGCCCTTACTATAACTTAGCAGCGCGCTAAGAGGGCATATAAAAGGAGGAGCGCGTATATTTATATAATAAGGTAGAGATTTATACTTTTAAGCACTACCCCCTACCTAGCAGCTACGTCGCAGTGCATCTTCTGTGTCTCAGTCTTCACTCCACTCAGCAGTATCCCATATCCAGCCTTGACAGATGGTCAACAACGTGGATGAGGGTTTTAGAGGGTGGTTTGGGCCATCTAATCAGAGCTAAATATAAGGAAGGAAGGGCTCCGCAACTTTTTTTTAGGGCAAAGCAGATCGACTGGTCAGCCATTGCTAATACAATGAAGGCCTACTTTGTTGTGCTGGCGCCAGTTTTGTTGCACGCAAGTGCACTCTTTTTAAATTATTGAAATATTTTAAATTGATACATTTATTTCCTGACTCCTCGTATAAAGTCCTCCGATCAGATAGCTTCAACCGGTCTTGTTCATCAGAGAAAGCGGAGCTTTGCCTGCGTTTTGCGTCATGTAGTGCAAAACGTCGGGAAGGCGTAAGAAGGACAGCTTCCCGCTTTGCCCCTTTACATGAAAGTGAATGGTAAGGCTACTTGGTAAAGAACTAAAGTAATATAAATAATGAATTAAATATGCTTATTCGCATATTTAGCTTTCAAACAATAGAAAAGCTAAGTCATTATAAAGTTGTGCCCAATAAGAATAAAGTTGAAAAAAATATAAAAGCATAGAAATCTATTCATGAGTTTCCTGCCGTGGGAATAGATAAGGAGCACATAAAAAGAGAGAAGAACGGCTAGCAAAGAAGCTGACGAAAAGCGAAGAAGCTAATGAAAAAAAGAACGACCAGCTACCAAAAAAAAAAAAAAAAAAAAAAAGAGGAACAATATGCTACCGAAAACAGGAAAACACAGCTCGCGATGAAGAAGCTATTCGACGCTCTCCCTGCGCCTAGGATGCCGGTAAATTTGGCTGGCATAGGGCTCTAGTTGACCCCATATTTGCGGTCTTCGTGACCGTTTCCCGTCCTCGCCATTACCGCGATGGTGATCGACCGACCCAGTCAACCGCAGGCAGCCACAGACGCTTCTGGGTCTCGGTTTGGGACAGCAGAGTCTGAATGACGATACGATAAACCAATATCAAGAAGCATAAAAGAATATATAAGAATATATAATATGATTTGAAAAAAATAATATGATAAATATACTAGAGCCGTATGCTTACTGAATTTATCTCCTAGGCGCAGGAAGCGCGTCGGATGCCATAGTCCTACCTTTTTCATCGGTAGCTTTTTGTTTTTTGCAAGCTTCCTCGCGAGCTGTTATTTTTCTTCTCTCTTTTCGTGAGCTTCTTCGCAGGTTGTTTTCTTTCTTTTCAACCTTTTATAAGCTTCTTTATAAGCTATTTTAATCTCTTTTATAAGGTTAATTGTAAGCTATTTTTATTTCTTTATAAGCTTGATTATAAGCTGTTTTTTCTTCTCTTCTTCTACACCCCTTTATTAGCTATTATTCTCTCTCTTTTTATACACTTCTTTATAAGCTATTTTCTATCTCTTTATTTAAGCTTATTTATAAGCTATTTCTAGTTTTTCCCTTCTTATTTCTTTCTTTATAGGCTCTTTCCCCTTCCTTTCTATATATTTTTTATAAACTATTTTCTTTCTTTTAACCTTTTATAAGCTTCTTCAAAGCTTTTTTTATCTCTTTTATAAGCTTAATTATAAGCTATTTTTCTCTCTTTTATAAGCTTAATATAAGCTATTCTTTCTTCTCTTCTTCTACGCCCCTTTATTAGTTATTATTCTCCCTCTTTTTATACACTTCTTTATAAGCTATTTTTCCTTCTCTTTATCTAAGCTTATTCATAAGCTATTTCTAGTTTTTTCCCTTCTTATTATTCTTCTAGATGCCATTTTCCCCCTCCTTTCTATATAATTTTTTATAAACTGTTTTTTGTTTTTATATTTTTATAAGCTTCTTTATAAGCTATTTCTCTTTTTCTTTAATTTTTTTCTTTAGGTTTCTTTACAAGCTATGTCTTTTCTTGTCTTTTTTCTCATCTGCTTCTTTATAAGCTTTTTTTATTACCTTTTTCTTTGCCAGCCTTTCTTCCCTCTTATCACGGTCTAGGAATACAGCTGGAACCCACCTCATCGAGGAGCATTTCCCTTCCTCGATAGTGAAGAACAACTCTAACCTTGTATACACTTCACCGCCTGACTACAACTTGAGTGTTCCGTAACCTTATGACCTTACAAAGTACACGCCTATTGCGTGAGTGCCCACAAGTTACGTGTGACATCCAGCACGTCACACCTCTGCTTGGCAGCTTCGTTGCAAGCTAGGTTTTGTTCTCTGGTAATACTTCTATATAAACTGTTTTCTCGTTCCTCTTTTCGACAGCTTCGTTTATATAAAACTATTTTTATTCCTCTTTTTATTCATTTCTTCGCTGGCTATTACTATTTCTTGTAGGGGAGCCATCGTATTCCCACTCCGTTGTAACCCTCTCTTTTATAAATCTCAAGTCTTTTGATACCACAGTGCTTCTCTATTAATACATTATGGAAAGTAAGCTCTTTCAAATGAGTTACCAGAGAGTTTTTTTTTTTTCCTTAATTCATTAATAATTTTTATCATTATAAGAGTCTCTAAAGAATAAGAAACCCCTTCTCCTCTTCCTACACAAAACTCTTGAAGCAAACTCTTCGGGCAAGTTCCTCTCGAGCAGAAGACCAGCCCCCTCCGCTTTCGCCCAGCGGTACAGCCGCAACGATATGCCTTCCTGCGTTGGGTTACAGCGCACTACTAAAAGGGGCATCGAAAAAAGGACAGCCCAGCATGGGTTCTTCGAGATACAATGCCAATGACAGGTCTGGACACGAACTAGTGAGAGTAGAGGTCACGAAATGGAATGTGCATGTGACGTATTCGAGTAGTTTTGCTTCAAGGTCATGCATGAATATATGTATAGTCAACACTATACAATCTCAGCCTTCTTTTGTTTGTTTTTTGTTCACTCTTTAATTAAACCCCCCATCTCTTCAACCCTCTCCTGATCACCATTCCAAAGGTTCCTTCTTTTCCTCACCCCGATTCGTCTTGGGCACCGGCACCGGCTTGGCCGCCAGCCGGCCGCCCTGGCCTGGCCTCTTGAGGTACGCCGATCCGTCCAGCCACGGGGTATTCAGCGTCATCTTCTTCTCGAATTCGGTAATCTTGTCCTCCATTTGCATCGTCAGACCAATGTCGTCGAGGCCATTGACGAGGCAGTGCTTGCGGAACTCCTCCACGTCAAAGGAGCAGATGGGGGAGCCGGCCGAGTTCTTGATCTGCTGGTTGGGCAAGTCGATCTCAAGGTCGCGGCCGGCGCGGGCCTCGTCGGCAATGGCATCCAAGTCCGCCTTGTTGTCGATGCGGATGGGCAGCATGCCGTTCTTGAACGTGTTGTTGAAGAAGATGTCGGCAAACGAGGGCGCGATGATGCACTTGATGCCAAAGTCGAGAAGAGCCCAAGGGGCGTGTTCGCGAGAAGAGCCACAGCCGAAATTGGGCCCCGTGCACACGAGAATCTTGGCATTGCGATACGGCTCCTTGTTCAGCACGAAACCGGGCTTGTCCGAACCATCTTCGTTGTAGCGCAGCGCGTGGAAGAGCGCTGTGCCAAGACCGGTTCGCTTGATCGTCTTGAGGAATTGCTTGGGGATGAGGGCGTCCGTGTCGACGTTGGCCATGTCCAGAGGCGCCGCGATGCCCCGGAGGGTTGTGAATTTCGGCAGCCCGGTGGAAGAGCCGGCACCGGCGCCAGCAGCAACAGATGTGTTGGTGTGTGGTTGGGAGTCTTCAGGCTGGTCAGCAATGACCTCGCGCTCATGAGCATCATCAGCCGCTCGCTCGTCGACATGGGGCTTTTCTGATGTGCTGCCGCTGCCGCTGCCGCTGCCGCTGCCGCTGCATGGGCTGATGATGGCTTCAACGTGTGGGCCGGCCGCGTAGCTGGACAGCTTACGGACATCCGCGAGCTTGCCGACAATGGCCGCCGCCGCAGCCATGACGGGCGACATGAGATGGGTTCGGCCACCCGCACCTTGGCGACCCTCAAAGTTGCGGTTCGAGGTGCTGGCGCATCGCTCTTGGGGAGAGAGGATATCCGGGTTCATGCCCAGGCACATGCTGCAGCCGGCTTCGCGCCACTCGAACCCAGCGTCGATGAAGACCTGATCGATGCCCTCCGCCTCGGCTTGCGTCTTGACGAGGCCAGAGCCGGGGACCACCATGGCACGCTTGATGTTGGCAGCAATCTTCTTGCCCCTGACGACGTGGGCGGCGGCGCGGAGGTCCTCGATTCGCGAGTTGGTGCATGAGCCGATGAAGACCTTGTCGACAACAACGTCCTCCATGGGCGTTCCGGCCTCGAGGCCCATGTACTCGAGCATTCTGCGCCCGGCCATCTTCTTGGACTCGGTCGCAAACGTCTCCGGATCGGGCACAACTCCCGTGATGGGAACGACATCTTCCGGTGATGTTCCCCACGTGACAGTCGGGACAATGTCCTTGGCGTCGATAAAGACATCAATATCGTACTTGGCATCGGGGTCGGATCGCAGGGCCTTCCAATAGGCAACGGCCTTGTTCCATTCGTCGGAGCCATACTTTGGCGCCAGGGGACGTCCCTTGAGATACTCAAAGGTAATGTCGTCGGGGGCGACCATGCCCGCGCGAGCGCCTCCCTCGATAGACATGTTGCAGATGGACATGCGGGCCTCCATGCTGAGACCACGGATGACGGAGCCACAGAACTCAATGACGGCTCCGGTACCGCCGGCAGTGCCAATCTTTCCAATGGCATGCAGGATGATGTCCTTGGAGCTCACTCCGGGAGCAAGCTCGCCGTCCACCTGGATTCGCATGTTCTTGCTGCGCTTGGTGATGAGACACTGGGTGGCCATGACGTGCTCGACCTCGCTGGTGCCGATACCAAAGGCCAACGAGCCAAAGGCGCCGTGTGTCGAGGTATGGCTGTCGCCGCAGACCATGGTGGTTCCCGGCAGGGTGAAGCCCTGCTCGGGTCCAATGACGTGAACGATGCCCTGGCGCTTGTCGCCGAGACCAAAGTATGTGAGGCCGAAGTCCTTGACATTTTCTTCCAAGGTGACACATTGGGTTCGTGAGTCGTCCTCTTCGATAAACGTGGCAATGTCCTTCATGCCTTTTCTTGAAGTAGTAGGAACATTCTAGTACGACTGGTCAGTACGACATTCAGTCGCCGTCCTTTGGAAAGGGAAAGCAGAAGAAGAAGAAGAAGAAGAAGAAGAAACAACGTACGTGATCCGTTGTGGCAAGCGTGCAATCTGGCCGACGCACTCTTCTGCCAGCGTTTTTCAATCCTTCAAAGGCTTGCTGAGGAGCAAGGTTAGCAACTCCCAATTCGCATGCGATTTTTTTTTTGATTTTTTTTTTTTTTTTGCCCACATGGCGCGGCACAGGATATGACTTACAGGCGACGTCACCTCGTGTACCAAATGTCTGTCTACAAGTCAAGAATGAAGGAAAGAAAGAAAGAAAGAAGCTTTTCGTCAGCGCCATGCGTCAATTCAAACGTTGTCGGCCGACGTACCAATGTAGAGCAGAATTGTGCCGTCAAGCTTCTCGTCCACAATGTGATTGGACAGCACCTTGTCATACAAGGTCTGTGGCTTGTTCTCCGTGCTAGGCATTTTCAAGAAGGGTTTGGATGAAGTGTTTCGTGACAGCCAGTTATCTCGAGTCTTGTCTGGGAGAGGCTTCAAACAGCAATGGTTCGGATTCA
Organism: Claviceps lovelessii; assembly: GCA_018360185.1. Classification (NCBI taxonomy): domain Eukaryota; kingdom Fungi; phylum Ascomycota; class Sordariomycetes; order Hypocreales; family Clavicipitaceae; genus Claviceps; species Claviceps lovelessii. The sequence goes on from SRPU01001071.1 coordinate 7,063, forward strand.
ATTCAATTCGGCGTCGTCGAGCTTGAGCCAGATGGCGAGTTAATGGTGGGGCAGACAGAACTAGGCAATCTAGTAGTGAATTTAAGCAGGTAGTGAATGTGAGTAGGTCGTGAAGAGGGGAGGAAAAGGGTTAAAGGGTTTCGCGATGACGTATTGGAGAATCCTCCTATGACGGCGCCTTGCCCATCAAATCAAGTAAAAAGCCACAATGAGCTATTGTCGGAACTCGATGGGAACAGGAAGCGGCGGCAGACAAGGAGGTTTTATCTCCCAAGGCGAAATGGCAGGCAATGCCATTGTCGGACGAAAACGCACAACAACAACGCACGCACAACACCAGGGGAAAAAAAAAAATAGTACCTATTCCCAAGCACCGGCATCGGCGGGTCCGATCATCGGACAACAAGACCAGACCAGGCCTGCTCTGCAGAGGGTAAGAGGGGGGGGGGGGGCGGCCAAGGCGGGGCAGAGGAGCGCCCTGGCAGGAGCGGGGGCTCGAGCTGCGGCCTTGACCAATGAGAGCAGGCCATTTAGGAATCAAGGCTGCGCACTGGTGCAGGGCCTTGGCACGAGGGAGCATCGCAACTTTACCCGGTCCCGGCCGTCCTTCTGGGGATTCTGCAGCAAGCAAGGCGGCAAGGATTTGCTACAACTGAGCATCAACGTCCGTCTCCGAGTCGTCCGCGTCGTCCGCGTTGTGTCGTGTTTGTCCGGGTGGGTTGGTGGTTGGTGGTTGGTGGTTGTTGGCTGGTGGTTATCGGCTGGTGGGTGTGGTGGGTGACGAGTTCCATCTCGCCCTTCCTGGCATGCATGGATTGCATTCCATCTTACATCCAGCAGACACTACCGAGTCCCGGCCGGCGCGGTGCCAAATATTCTCTATTGATAATGGTCTGTATCGTCTCCGCGTTTCTAATACATGTATGTATGTGTATGTACGTACCAGCAGTACAGGTCCACGACGGCGCCTTGCTCTCTCTTCTTTTTCCCGTCACATAAAGTACCAGTAGACACTCTCAGCCCACTCTCTGACAACGCTGCAATTCTCAATACACAGCAGCCCCAGCCTCAGTGCCACGACGTAGCTGGCAATCAACAAAAGTGACGTCGGCAGGGCAAGCACCACGGTCAGGCAGTCACCCGTGGTGCCCTCGTCTCTGTTTTGTCTTGCCCAGTATTCCGACTTGACATCGAACAACGGCCCAACCCGATCCCAATACACCTGCCAGAGTGGCAGCATGTAGCACCACACAAGGCCCAGGAACTCTCCAGCGGCTTCCAATAACGTACCAAACGAGCCATCTTCTTCTGGCTGTACAACAATGCCCGTGTTTCTTGCCGCAACACGGCCGCCAGGAGAGTTTTGCCCATCACGATCACGGGGGACGTGGCCTCCCACGTTGGAATCCGGAAAGCGACCCGGAGCTTGGACCAGCGCCGTCAACTCGTCCTGGATGAACATCATGTCGACGACGTAGATGCCCATGTCTCTGCGAGAGAGTGCTGCTGCTGCTGCTGCTGCTGCTGCTGCTGCCTGTAGCGGTTTCTCGACACCTTTGGGCACGTCGTCGGTTTCTTTCATCGGATTTGACTGGGGTTGACCCACCGGCATGTCGCCTCCCTGGCCTGCGATTAGATCCACCACTACCCTCGCATCCTTTATCATTGTTCCGGGGCCTGTTGTCGCTGGAGCGTCTGCTACTGTCTTGCTCACGACAGCGCGGGGTGTGTCTGCAAAAGGTTTCGTGTCCCCTTTTTGGGTGTGCCGCCCGCCGCGTCTCGGCTTGCACTTGTTGGATGTAATACCGATCTCGTCGCCTGCTTGTGCCAACTTGACCCTCGACGATGGCTTCTGTAAGATTCTCATTACAGAGCTTCCCAAGCTGCTTTCGGATGTGGCAATCCGAGGCAGCTTGTACATGCCTTCGCCCTCTGGGCAGTCTCCTGGCTGAGCTCGACGGTTGTTGTTGATGTTGTCGCTGCTGTTGTTGTTGTTCTTCGTCTTCTTCTTCTGTTCCGATTTGGCCTGAACGCTCGTTTCTGAGCAAAGTCGGTCGCAACCAGTAGTGGTGGTGATGTGTGTGGAGACACACTCTGTTACTGTTTGCGCACTGCTTTTCATGGTCATATCTTTTGTGACTTGGGCCTGTTTGCCTCCTCGGATTTGTGTCATTTCGTGTTGCCTGTCCCATGCTCCTGGGCCTGGAGTTTGTGTCTCTTTTCGCTCCTTGTACCTTGGCTCCTGATCTACGTTTGGGTGCTTCAACCCCATGCCCCAAGTCAGCATTAGCCGGCTTGTTGGAGCCGCATGCTGCACAAGTCCTGGATCGAGCCCGCTGCTCCCACTGTCTGGCGGGTTTGGATCCGGTTTGAGATTCAATACTGCATGTTCCTTTTCTTGATTGACCAATCGGCCCACCATGCGCGGACCGCTGGTTCTTGGAATTGGCGTGAAGCGTACTGTTCCTCTTCTCATCCAATGGCTCCAATTGGGCATCATCTTTCTGCGGCCTTCGGCAACCGGCGGTCTGTTTTCCCTGGTCCATATTCCAGGCTTGTCGATTGCATTTGGCAACAGTCGTCCTTTCAACAATTTCATGTTTCCGTGTTCCATGCTGTGGGCTCTGCAGTGCAGAGTCCGGCTTCGTCGAGCTCGTGTGTCTCTTGCACATTTCTGTGGGGCGTCTTGTTGGAATACCTCCGTTTTTGCTGTGCGACTCGTTGTGTTTGAAAGAGCCACCATGTGCATCTTGTTCCCCCCCGGATCGTCTTTTTTCTCTGATCCGGTCCCTAAAAAAGACTCTGGGTTTGCTTGGGCTACCATATGGTCGGGAATCGTCTCGCTGTAAGCTTCAAGAACAACCTCACCCATTCTATGCGCCTTCTCCGGGGACTCCTGCGCATCAAGCTTGGGCCACTTATTGTCGTGTAGTTGCTCTGTGTCTTCAGAAGTATCGAAACTAATTCCATTCACAAAAAGTTGCCATGCCGAGGTCCCCGGCTCTGCAAAGTCTACCAAGCTTTGCCGCTTTGGTGTTCGAACGACCGTCGCCATGGAGTCCGGACTTTTCGTCAGCTCTCGGTCTCTCTGCTGCGGAGCATAATCTCCTCCAGCCTGTTTGTCGGAATCGTTGAAGTTGATAAGGCTTGAGTTGGAAGCACGCTTGGCCACCCCTGCCCTGTCGCAGACTTTTGATTCTCTTCCTGTCCAGCGGTTGTCATTAGAGGTGGTAGTTATTAATGATGTGAAAAAAATAGGTTACTCACGAGAGGCTTGCGGGGTTTCCCCGATTGACTGTGCAATGGGACTGAGATTTGGCTCCTGCGCCGAGGACCATTGACGTGCATGACGCTTCCAAGTTACCGTCTGACTGACTTCTTGAACCCTCTCCTTTCCCTTTTCCAGACGGCGGACTCTTTCCTTCTCGCTCTTCAGTAGGATCTTCTTTGCCTCCTGTTCACTCTTCTCCCGTGTACTCTTGTATTGATGACGAGCATCCTTCAAAGTGTTCTTCAAAACAAGAAGCTTTTGCTGCGTCTCTTGGCTGAGGCTGCTCATATCACTGTCTGATGGGGTAATAACGTCGAGTCTGCCGGTTTCGGGATTAAAACCCTGAACTCCCAGATAATCCCCGCTCTCTTTGAGATTTCGACGAAGTCGTCGTGCCTCTTGCTTGGCACGGATATATTGCAGGTCGGATATGGAAGACGAATGAGAGCCCGAACCACCAGCATCAAGAACGTTCAACTGATTTCCGCTTGCGCCATGAAGTGCTGTGCGGGCTTCCTTGTCCGAGTCTCCTCCTCGTTTGCCACGTCGTTGCACATCATTGCCAGAAACCCAACTCGTTTTCCGGCCATCTTCCATGACAGTATCGACTTCAGTCACGTCTTTTAAATTGCTTCCTCTATCCGATGCGCTCCATGGCGGATTCCGCGGTGCCGGAACTGGTGACTTGTTGTTGTTGTTTACGTGCTCGAGATCCTTTTGCAATTGAAACGCGGATGGGCGAAGTGTTCCTCCACGTTCAGGTCGATTGCTTGGCAGTATTTGTTTGAACCAAGAGCCCAGCGACGGAGCCTTGTGAAGGTCACCGGAACGATTACCTTGTTTTGGAGGCTTTTTGGGTTTGTTCTGAACGGACTGGGCTGAAGATGACGAGAGGTTGGACGCTCTCAATGGCGGAAAAGGTGGCATGGTCTTTGACCGAGACAGTGAATCTTTGCCAGACTGTCAAAGTGATTTCATTGGTTGATTCGAGAGGACAAGAATGATGCCAGCCGCTTCTTGGTCTTCGCAGCTGGTTGCAGGTGACTGCAGGAGCATAGGCGGGGGTGTCGAGATAAGAATGAAGGAAAGAAACTCGAATACTGCAATGGCGGACAAAAGTTTCAGATGACCGGGAGGTGTTGATTCTCTACGTGTCGTGTGTCGGTCTGTTTTTTTTTTTTTTTTTGTTTTTTTTTTTTTTTTTTTTTTTTTTTTTTTTTTTTTTGTTTTTTTTTTTGTTTTTGTTTTTTTTTGT
>SRPU01001072.1:0-11550 GCA_018360185.1 Claviceps lovelessii
TTTTTTTTTTTTTTTTTTTTTTTCTCCCTCTCCCTAAAGCGGGGCGGTTTCATGGATGCGGGGTCCTCTGACTGGCCGGCACTGGATGGCAGATGGCAGAATTCGAAGCTCCATTCCCTTTTTGGCAATCCTCAGAAACTCGTGTCATTCTGCGCACGCCAGCCCGAGGGATCAAAGTTCAAACCTCAGTAGGTAAGTGCTCCGAGGCTTCAAAGCTTGAATATAACTACAGGATGTCCCGAGTTGACTCCTGTTCATTGCTACTATGGCAATTTACCGGATAAATAGCATACTGATCACTGGTACATTCACCAGAACGCCTACACATTGCCTACACATTGAATGTACATTTGACAGTCATCTCGTCCCGCCGCAAACCGCATGTGGTCAATTTCATCACTTTCCAAGCTTGCTCCACGTCAATGTCCAATACACGAGCATCAGTCGCGTTTTTTCCAACCGTCTCTACCGGCACCGCGACATCGTCAATCGTGACCATGATGTCATCTCCGATGGTCATGCTTGGAAGGGTCGAGACGAACACGCCTAAGATTCCCGTCAGTTTGGCGCCCTCTCCGCATCAGCAAGTGGCAAGAGCCACATACCTAGAATGCCCAATGCTCTCAGGCTACAGACCAGGTCCAGTCTGCCAGCTCTGGGTTCGGAGATCGAAATGGCAGTGAGAGCAGCACAGCCAGTCATTTTACCGGCCAGCCCAACCAGACCTGCATGTCCATTGACGTATTTGCGGCCTTCAAACGAGGTAACAGGAAAGGCACACAGAATTTCGTATTCCTGCACATCAAGCGAAACGCTAATCAACGAAGCTGAAGCTGATTTCTCCGTACCAAACAGCTCGGAGAGCTTGCCGGTCGTATGGGCTCGAATGACGTAGTCCATGGATGGCAGTATTCCAGGGAAGTACTCCAGCGGCAGAAGGTCATTGATACGTCGCGTGGACACGTTGAACACTCCGAGTATACCTGTGCCGGCTTGAGATGCGCCTAGATGTTGTCATCAGACAAAAAAAAAAAAAAATCGTGGATGCCAGCAGCCACCCTACAACAACGTACCATGGTAGCTGCCTATTTTCAACAAAGAGCCCCCATCATACTTCTCATAGTGATGGATGGAACTGCCAAGAGAACTAGGTCTGAGGATAATTGTCCGCCCAAGTGGCGTCAGGGCTGTCATTTGCTTGATGAGATCCATGTTGTGCTCGCCCGGGACGTCGGTGATGTAGACCGGGCCACCACTCACACAGCGAGCCGCAGCGTGAAACTCGGAGTGACCATGTATCGACTGGAACATATCCCAGTCGGGAACTACGTTGAGGAATCGCGTGAATATGGCATTGTGAGCGTTGGCCCAGATATGCCAAGGGTGCGATGCCGGTTCTTTGGGGAAATAATCATCAGAGTTTCGCACTATTTTCTCTAGATGTGACTGGGGTAACTGAGAGTGGAAAAGGGCCTGCGGAAATTGCGACATGCATGAAATGACTTTTGCGCCAAAGTGTTTCTCAGATGCTTTGGACCACTCATCGAGATACGTCGAGATGAGCTCTCGACGATCAGGTGCTTCCGCGAGCAAGTCCAGCATGACCTGGGCGTCAGTCTTTACACCATCAATGCCTGATTCCACAAGAAATGTGTAGAAATCGTCATATAGCCGCGCAATGTCTTCTTTGGCAACAACGGTAAGAGCTCGCTGGTCCTGACTGCTTTGTGCCACGATGGACGTTTTATACGTCGCAGCGATGACGCCGTCTGGAGAGATGCCCCCCCAGTATCCCAATAAAGCATGCCAAACCAGGACATGTCGAATATCCGGATGCAGTTTTCGAATGCTCTTGACTAGGTGCCTGAGCCCACTCGGGAACGTATGCTTATCTGCCTCAAATTCAACCCATCCATGCTGTGATTGATCGTGTCCAGCGCGATCAATAGACTGCCAATTGTCATCAATGATAAGGTTTGTAATGTGAATCTCATTCTGGGCCAGTTTTCCAATCGCGTCAAGCAGGCTTTTTTCCGAAAGTTGCTGGCCCAAAGAATTCCAAGTACCTGGTCATGTGTTAGGTCGACTTGACAGAACAGTTTTTATAAGTATAAAAAAAAACCCTAAAAAACCATAAAAAAAAAGAACAAAAAAAAAACCTACAGAATCCTAAGCCGTCATACCACTCAGCTTCCCACCGAGGGGCGGCTTGAGTATGCGATACACCAAGAGGTCCACTATCAACTTCTGACACAGCATATGGAGACACAAGTTTTCTCGCCTCGTACATGACAGAAGCAACCGTGTTGTCAAATTGAGGGCCCTCGGATATCAAAATATGGATAGTCCCTGTGGATAAAGAATCGTTTCGGGCCTGGGACTGTCAGCTTGTCCCTACGTCTATCGAACCAAAACATTGCGATCATACATGGACACTAATGGTATTTTTGGTGTTGCTTTTGAACGTGGCTGACATGTTATCAACACCACTGACAGCGAGCATCGTCATTGTCTGGCCTTGACTGCTAAGGAAACAACACAGAATAGCATCTTCATCTACCATGAAGCAAGATGATCCCTGTCGAGGACCCAACCATGCAGGTTGGTGACGCACAAGGGCGAACCATCTGTGACGGAATTAGCGGCTGCTCTGTTTTGGACGCGGCTCATGTTTGAGAAATGAATCCGGTCGATGAGTATGTGCAAATAAGAAAGGGAGGGCAGATGAGAAAGCAAGAGCACAGCATACCTCAGGAACGAGCCCCACGGCGTACCGACTTGTACGGTGCGGACGGAAGACTCCTGTCCAGCTGAACCTTTCATGGGACACTGCAAGGACCATAGTCGGGTGCCTGGAGACTGACTGATTTCCGATATCAGCGTCCATTCAGGGTTGAGATCAGGAATCTGCGGTCGCGAAAACCTGTCCGAGTAAGATCGAGCGGATTGCAACAACAATATAGTTCCATCACCGAGACCATCTTCATCACGGACCCATCTCCATGCCTTATCGGCTGATGGGCGGAACTTGATGGTAAATTCTGCACATGTTTGAAGAGATAAATGACCAGAAAAGTACAAGAACGTGCTTCCAGGTGGCTGTTTCTGTAGCAGTTGAGGTTTCAGATGACCATCAGTCCTGGCGAGCTTGACTTCATGCCATTCCTCTCCATCTACAGAGGTCCATAAAGATACCTCCCACGGCTCCCTTTCTCGACCAGCAGACACTTCCAAAATCACGGTGATCGATTGGCGATGAGCTTGGAGTCTCTGGACTACGGTCACTTGACCAAGCGGAGGGTAGCTCTGCACCAAAGCCTTCATGTTTGTCCTAGAGCAGCAAGAATTGGCGACTGAAAAAGAAAGAAAGGAAGAAAGAAAGAAAGAAAGAAAGTCGGATCTTGACGCACGAGATGTCTGGTGACAGTATATTTGTGGTCCAGGGTTGGAATATAATCCGATGCGATGAAGGCTGCCTGCACGAGCTATAACAAACAGGCAAATGCTTTTGTGAAGTAGCAAGTCATCGTGCTAAGCAAGAAGCACTATTGCGGATTACTTGAGCGAAAAGCGTTGATCATGCGACCAGACATGTGTAAATGCGGAACCTCACCCAAGTTCCAACGCCAGTGGAGGCAGGGTCACTTCAAAATGGAAGAACTCGGCGAATCATTCAATATGCATACGACGCTCAGCCACAACCATGGAAAATGAATTACCAATGATATGCAGACTACGTACGACGCTCTGGAGGAATTATCAGATCCAAATTGTCCTCCAAGCGGCCCACGCCGGGAGTCAATTTGTCTCAAGGCAGGAGGCACAACGGACGGAGGAACGAAAGGATAAAATAAGTAGAGAAGAGGATCAATTGGAGAATGGAAGAACTGGAGCATATTGGTAAGACAGACTTTCTGATTGGCTGCATCGGCCAACTCCTTCGCTGAGAGGCTAAGCCTCGGAGCTGGTCGGAACGGTGAACGCCCCCCCCCCCCCCAAAAAAAAATGGTCGCCTGGTGCTTCAGGCCACCAATTACCTCAGGAAAGCTTCTTGCCGAGCGAGATCGAAAGATTTCGTCAAACCACTCAATCCATCCTCGAGCCACGCAAACCACCCCCCATGGCGTCTCGCAGACTAGCTTTGAACCTTTCGCAGGGCCTGCGAAGCCGTGCTGGTCTGTCGGCCACCGGCTCGCTTCGCCGTGGCTTTGCGACTCCTTCTACTGTCGGCAAGACTCAAACCACAACACTCAAGAACGGCCTGACCGTGTGTACCGTCATCCCTCCGGGCTCAATTGGCCTTGATATGTACAACTGCGTGACCCGATTCTGATTTTGAGGACTTCTAGGTTGCCACCGAGCATTCGCCATGGGCCCAAACCTCCACCGTTGGCGTTTGGATCGACGCCGGATCCCGTGCCGAGACTGACGAAAACAACGGTACCGCACACTTCCTCGAGCATCTGGCTTTCAAGGTAGGGTCTTGGATGTCGTCTATCTGGCCATTGGCTCTTATGGCGCTGACACACAGCCCCAGGGTACCGCCAAGCGATCCCAGCAGCAACTAGAACTTGAGATTGAGAACATGGGTGGTCACTTGAACGCCTATACCTCGGTGAGCATCAACATCAACCCTTAACCCCCCTCCCCCTCCACCCTTCTTTGGCTCTCTTCTAGGGAGACAAACAACATGATGGGGATCTAACATAAAATTTGATAGCGCGAAAACACCGTCTACTTCGCCAAGGCCTTCAACTCCGACGTTCCTCGGTGCGTCGATATCCTGTCCGATATCCTGCAAAACTCCAAGCTCGAGGAGTCCGCCATTGAGCGCGAGCGCGATGTCATTCTGCGCGAATCCGAGGAAGTTGAGAAGCAGGTAGAGGAGGTTGTCTTCGACCATCTGCATGCCACTGCCTTCCAGCACCAACCCTTGGGTCGCACCATTCTTGGCCCCCGCCAGAATATTCGCGACATCACTCGAACCGAGCTCACCAACTACATCAAGACCAACTACACCGCGGACCGCATGGTCCTTGTCGGAGCCGGCGGTATCCCCCATGAGCAGCTTGTTGAGTTGGCAGAGAAGCACTTCTCTGGCCTTCCCAGCAAGGGCCCAGAGAACCAGGCTTATTTGTTATCCAAGAAGCAGGCGGATTTCATCGGCTCTGATGTCCGTGTTCGTGATGACACCATGGGTGCTGCTCATGTTGCCCTTGCCGTCGAGGGTGTCAGCTGGAACTCTGAGGATTACTTTACTGCCCTCGTCACCCAGGCCATCGTTGGCAACTACGACAAGGCCATGGGCAACGCTCCTCACCAGGGTAGCAAGCTCAGCGGCTTGGTTCACCGCCACGAGCTGGCCAACAGCTTCATGAGTTTCTCTACAAGCTATAGCGATACTGGGTAAGCCATTTCTATTCTAGACGTCTAGAGTTGTCACGACTGGTACTTTTGGCTTAGAAGAATGAACTGACCTTTTTTTTTTTTTCCTTCTTCCCGCAGTCTTTGGGGCATCTACCTGAGCACCGACAACTACACTTCCCTGGACGACCTTGTTCACTTCTCCATCCGTGAGTGGATGCGTCTCTGCACCAACGTTGGTCAGGCTGAGGTCGAGCGCGCCAAAGCTCAACTCAAGGCTTCCATTCTCCTGTCTCTGGACGGCACCACCGCTGTCGCTGAGGATATTGGCCGCCAGATCATCACCACTGGTCGCCGCATGACGCCCGGCGAGATTGAGCGCAAGATTGATGCCATTAGCGAGACTGATGTCATGGACTTTGCCAACCGCAAATTGTGGGACAAGGACATTGCCATTAGCGCTGTTGGTAACATTGACGCTTTGTTCGACTACCAGAGACTGAGGAACACCATGAAGCCCAAGTTTTAAACGGAGTTGGGGGATCGGCGGAGGTGAGGTGGGGCAGCAGGTGTGAAGCAGGTATAGAGTGTATGAGATACCGTTTTCAGTAAAGGCCTAATGTAACATAAAGTTCTCTCCTTGTTCATACAGTAGTCAGAATTTTGGTCGGGATTCTTACAATCTGGTGTTTTTTTCTTTGTCGGATCAATTTTTTTTTTTTTTTTTGAATGAGCGCGACGTAAAAAGTGATGTTCAATTCGAGATGGAGTGTGGTCCAGCCTCACTGGAACGACGAACCGCACGTTCGCCGTGTGTTTCAACTGTTCATGCCGTGGTTGTGCAACAAGCTTAAGCTCGACGAAAAGTCGTGCTATACGGCCATGGTACGGTACTGGAGCACCGAATAAGCATACTGCGTACGCAGAATCACTTTAATCTCAGGAACATGAAATATATGAGAAGAAGAGAAAAAAGTGCGATAATGAAATTGGTATATCACTTCATACAAGCACTCTTCACAGGGCTTATGCTACCGGAAGATAACTGTTTTTTTTTTAATGCCTCTCCACCCCAAACGCCAGAAACGCCAAATCAGGTTGCCGATGGACCAAGACCGGCCATTTGCATTGCGTGATGGAGGCGCAAGTTACTGAGCCACCACGGTATATTGAATCAAAAATGAAAAAAATGAAAAAAAAAAAAAAAAAAAAAAAAAAAAAAAAAAAAAAAAAAAAAAAAAAAATTGAGCACGACGCATGGTCTACTCGGCCATTTCCTGGTCGACATCATCCCCAAAGACGTCTTCCACCGTGCCGCCCTCGACGTCCTCACCGCCCACGTCTTCCGGATCAGGGCCCTCGATGCCTTCCATGGCGTCTCCGTCTGCGGCCCTCTTTGCATCGCCACCAGCACCATTCTCGCCGCCATGGTCGTTGTCGTTCTCGTCGTCGTCGTCGTCGTCGTCGTCATTGCCAGCCTCATCCCACATATCCTTGAGGCCCCAGCTCGTTCCGCTGAGCACGAAGCGCTCGCTGGGCAGTCGGATGCCCCATTCGTTGGGAACGATTCTCGGCAGGGCCACTTTATTTCGCTCCCTCGCGAGCTCCTGCATGTAGTCCTTGCTGATGCCGCCGCCGCTGCTGCCTCCGCGGAACTGATACCCCAGGCGGGCGCCAATGGCTAGCTTGACGCCGTTGGCGGTGATGGGAGCATCGCCGGCGGCCAGGGCGGTGGCTCCCGAGGTGGCGGATGGTTTGGATCCGGCTTGGGTGACGTAGGGGTCGCCGGAGAGGTGGAGGGCATCGTTGAGGACGGACGAGGTGTGGCGGTAGGCGAAGTCGAGGAGGAGGAGGGGGACGCGTGGCTCGTAGGCCGTGACGCCCTGCGAGGTGAGGAGGAGCTCGACGAGACGGGAATCGCGAGGTCGAGGGTCGGCGGTGCTGGGGGTTTGGGCTGGCACCGTTGCGCCGGGAGGTTGTTGTTGGCCTGCTGGGGCGGTGGGTTGGGAGCTCGGGGCGGGAGCAGGTTGTGCATTATTTATCGGGGGTGCGATCCCGTTTGTTTGTGGTTGACTTGACGCCATGGCGAGGTGTTGTTGTTGGTGTTGTTGGCGTGGTGAATGGAGAGTCGAGAGTCGAGAGTCGAGAGTCGAGAGTCGCGACGCTACATGCGGACTCGGAGCTTGGAGATGTTTCTCGGATGCGCAGGTGGAAACACGTACCGGCCAGTGGAGCTTTTGCCCGCTGCTGCCAGGCCCTACAGCTGCAATACTTCTGGTGACGTCTGGTCTGTCCAATCCACTTTTCTCAATTGGAGCACGCACCGAGGGGCAAGAAGTCGGAATCTGCCCCACCACCATCTTTTTTGTTCTTCGAGATTGACTCATTCACTGCATCCCACACTCTTCTTCTTCCTCTGTCCCTTTTTTTCTTCTTTTTTTTTCCTTTCCTTCCTTTTTTTTTGTCGCGTACTTGGGAAGCAGAGATCCTTCAAGCCCTTGCTGATCCCGAAGCACCCCTCACAATGGAAACCGAACTGCCTTTACCGTTTCTCATCGGCGTCGCCGTGCCGCCTGGCCTGGCCAATCTCGACGGTTTGACCCGCGAGGAAGTGTCACTGTTGGGCAATCCCTTCTTGCAGGCCACGCCCAAGATCCAAGAGAAGCTCATTCGCTTCTTCAACCGTCACAACTACGAGTTCCACGCTCATGTAGACGCCACCGCTCTCGACTCCCCCGACGACGTGCTGGCTCTGCTCGATCGCGGGGCGCGCAAGGTCTTCGTCACGCCCGAGGCCTTGTCAGCACGATTCGCCGACTTTGGCGACAGAGTGCTCCCCGTCGTCTCCAAGCCCGATCTCTCCGCCGCATCAGCTCACGGCTTGTTGATCGACAATTTCGATTTGACGTCTCCCGAGTCCCAGAAATTCATCGAGGCCGCTCAATCGAGCAGGCCCAGAAATCTCTACTTGCGTCCTGTGGACGGCACGCCTCTCGGGAAATTCATCGAGGTCGCCAAGCAGGCCAATGCCATTCCCATTCTACCATCGACCGGTCTCACCACCGACAAGTCTGCCGCGGATAAGCTGCTGCTGTCCGAGCTCATTGCCAGTTACTGGAAGTCGGACCGTCCAGACGGCCTCATCCCCACCGTTGTCACTGACGAGGCTGGCGTCGCACTCGGCCTTGCCTACACCAGCAACGAGAGCATTCTCGAGGCTCTCAGGACGCAGACGGGGGTCTACCAAAGCCGAAAGCGAGGATTGTGGATCAAGGGAGCCACGTCGGGCGATACTCAGGAACTAGTCCGGGTGGCTTTGGACTGTGACAATGACACGTTAAAGTTCATTGTCAAGCAAAAGGGTCGTTTCTGCCACCTACAACAGTTTGGATGCTTCGGCAACTTGAACGGCATACCTGCCCTGGAGAAGACGTTGCTGTCGAGGAAGCAATTTGCCCCAGAGGGCTCCTATACCGCCAGGTTGTTCTCGGACGAAAAGCTTTTGCGAGCCAAGATTATGGAGGAGGCGGAAGAGCTTTGCGATGCCAAGACACCTCGGGAAGTGGCCTTTGAAGCCGCTGACTTGATTTACTTTGCCTTGACCAAGGCCATCAGCTCCGGTGCTACCTTGGCCGATATCGAGGCCAACCTGGATGCAAAGAGCCTCAAGGTCTCGCGACGACCGGGGAATGCCAAAGGAAAATGGGCAGAAAAAGAGGGCATCAGCCAAAAACCAACAACGGAGACGGCTGCCGCTGCTGCCGCAACGGGTTCCGAATCTCCTGCGAAGCCTGCTGATGCGCGGATCACCATGCAGCGGATCGACTCAAGCAAGGTCTCCCACAATGAGCTCATCAAGGCTCTTCAGCGACCATCCCAGAAGTCGCCCGAGGCCATTCTCAAAATCGTCACCCCCATCATTGACGACGTGCGCAAGAATGGCGACAAGGCCTTGCTCTCGTATACTCACAAGTTCGAAAAGGCAACCTCACTCACCTCACCGGTCATCAAGGCACCTTTCCCGCCGGAGCTCATGAAGCTGGATGCGGACACCGTCAAGGCCATTGACACATCCTTTGAGAACATCAAGAAGTTCCACGAGGCGCAAAGGGAAGACAGGCCCTTGAAGGTCGAGACCATGCCCGGCGTCGTGTGCGGCCGCTTCTCGAGACCCATTGAGCGCGTCGGCCTCTACATTCCCGGCGGCACGGCGGTTCTCCCCAGCACTGCACTTATGCTTGGAGTGCCGGCCATGGTTGCGGGTTGCCAGAAGTTGGTGCTTGCCTCGCCCCCTCGAGCGGACGGCAGTATCACTCCCGAGATCGTCTATGTCGCGCACAAGGTCGGCGCCGAGAGCATCGTGCTCGCTGGCGGTGCCCAAGCCGTCGCGGCCATGGCCTACGGCACCGAGTCGGTCAGCAAGGTCGACAAGATCCTCGGACCAGGCAACCAGTTCGTCACGGCGGCCAAAATGCACGTCAGCAACGACACCAACGCCGGCGTGAGCATCGACATGCCGGCCGGTCCATCCGAAGTCCTCGTCGTGGCCGACAAGGACGCCATCCCCGCCTTTGTCGCGTCGGACCTGCTGTCCCAGGCGGAGCACGGCGTAGACAGCCAGGTCATTCTCATTGCCGTCGATCTGAGCGACGAGCAACTGCAGGCCATTGACGACGAGGTCCACTCTCAAGCCGTGGCCCTGCCCCGCGTCGACATTGTGCGCGGTGCCATCGCCCACTCCGTTACTGTATGTGTCAAGGACATGCAGGAAGCGATGCGCATCAGCAACGAGTACGCGCCCGAGCACCTCATTCTGCAGACCAAAGACGCCGCCAAGACGGTTGACCAGGTCATGAATGCAGGGAGCGTCTTTATCGGCCAATGGACTCCCGAGAGTGTAGGCGACTACTCTGCCGGAGTCAACCACTCCCTTCGTAGGTGTCCCCAGCACCCCCCCCCCCTTTTGGTGTCTGCCTTTTTTTTCGAAAAAGAAGAATAGAAGAACGCGCCGTAATATATATGTATATATATATGTGTGTGTGTGTGTGTGTGTGTGTGTGTGTGTGTATGTAATTAATACACTAGCTAACCCCCCATCAAACAAAACAGCTACATACGGCTTCGCCAAGCAATATTCGGGCGTCAACCTCGCCTCCTTCATGAAGCACATTACGTGCTCGAACCTGAGCCCCCAGGGTCTCGAAAACGTCGGCTCCGCAGTCATGCAGCTCGCCAAGGTGGAGGAGCTGGAAGCCCACAGGCGGGCTGTTGAGATTCGTCTGAGATGGTTGTCCGAGAATGGAGAGGACAAGAAGAGTTGTTGAGTTGGGGGGGGGGGGGGGGGGGGGGGAAGGGAAGGTTCGAGTTATACAAGGGTATTGAATGAAAGAAAAGAGAAGAGAAGGAAGTGAAGGAAAAGTTGGCAAGGTGGAGTGCAGAGCGCACGAGTCTATTAGCCATGTAGATGCACCCCGAGCGATTCTTAACAGGAAAAAGGGCCACGTGTGCACCTTTTCCAGGTTGGCACAACGATGGTCCTACTATGCTACAATGTATAGCAACCACGAGAGAGGAGGACGAGGACTACAAAATGAAATACACGGCGTCGGTAGATCGCTCTGCTTGGCGTAGTGCGGTGCTGCGGACCAGCTCTCTCGACACGTTACGTAGAGCAGGCACACCGCCTCGCGTACGAACAGATACCATCCATTCTGTAATAACAGTGTGCCTATATTGTACGCGGAGTACAGGGAGTCCCGAAATATGTGCCATGTAGAGTTGGTGTGAAAAGTTTCAAGTTTCAGAAAAAAAAAAAGAAATCAAAGAGAACAAAAGGAAGGAAAGGAGGAAAGGAAAGTAAATGGAGATATGGGGGAAACATATATATATATATATATATATATACACATCGGAATGATCAAGAAATTTGAATACTCATTCCATGGTCGATAGCCGAGATGGTACAGTTTAGGGCTGGTATACATGCGAAAGTATGAATAAGAACCAATTCGACTTGTTTGGGAGCTTATGTACTGGAGTTGGCGAGAAGAGTTGGGTGAGGATGCCTTTGGTGGTTGAAGGTGACGGTGCAGGGCAAGAAAAAGAAAAAGAAAAAGAAAAAGAAAAAGAAAAAGAAAAAGAAAAAGAAAAAGAAAAAGAAAAAGAAAAAGAAAAAGAAAAAGAAAA
>SRPU01001073.1:0-11545 GCA_018360185.1 Claviceps lovelessii
AAAAATAATAAAAAAAAAAAAAAAAAAAAAAAAAAAAATGACCCCCGAAAACAAAAAGTCCTCCCTCACGGCGGCATACACCTCCCCCGACAACAAACCCTTCACCCTCACAAAGCCTCTCGACCCCCTCCCCGCCTCGGCGTCCACCCAAGACAAGACCACCTACCTCAAAGCACTCCGCGACGCCGTCTCCGAGACCCAACAACAGATCAACAAGGAGCTGACGGCGCGAATGGAACAAGACTCGGCTCGAGGCTCCGCTGCCGGACAACAGGCCCAAACGGTCAGCGCAGACGAGTATAAGGAGGAGGAGAATTATGGGGAGGAGGTGCAGGAGGAGGACTAACTACCTACATGTGTAGGACATGTAGGTATCTGTCTATTATCTACCTGAGTGCTTGAGTCCTATCTGCCTACGTACCTGAGTACCTCGGTAGACGGGTGCCAAGGTACCCAGTTGAGATACTGTACAGCGATGCCTCCCATCGTCAGACGACAGCATTTCATCGCAGCGACACGCGGGGGGTCGGTGCTGACATGGAAGAAAGTCAAAATATGTGCGGGCAGCACAGAAGCAGCCATGCAAAAACGAACAAGACAAGACGGCCTCCCTCCTTTTTCGATACACCGATATGCTGTGGCGACTCAAAATAAAGAAGAAGAAGAAGGGAGAGAGGAGAGAAAGCCCCATGAAACAAAAAATAAAAATAAAAATAAAATAAAATAAAATAAAACAAAACAAAACAAAACAAAACAATAAAAAACAACGTTGCCATCATGTCGAGTCCCTCGCCCAGCTTGCACTCTTTCCGCTCTCCGCCTTCTGACTCAACGCTCTGTTCAAACAACCGTAATGCACCGCGCTGTTATCAGGCAGCACGGCAACAACGCTCCCGCCAATGCGCATGCCCCCTCCCAGCTTCTTGTGGCACACAAAACAATGCCTCTCCTCCGTAATGGTCACATGCCGATTCCGTCCGACCTGGCCGTTGGCCACACTGTCGCCAATGTTGAGCCGAGCCGCCACCGCAATCTGTTCTGCCTTGCGCAGGCCAGCCACGATACGGGACTCGTTGACGAGGCTGTTGGTCGAGCGGATGCGACCGCAGAAGTATGCCTCGAGGGCATCGACAGGGAGATCATCCGGAATCAAACTCAGCGTGGAGGATGCTGGTAGTCGAGAGCCGTGTTTCGACAACAGATCCAGGGCTGGCTTGAGTTGTACACCGTGAGGAGGGGGGGGTTTTAGATAGAGCGCCAGGAGGACATGATAGATCGATTGCGAAGGGTCGTCGGCGTCAATCGTTGCGCTGTCTTTTGATTTCAGGGGCGAAGATGGCGTTGCATCTTGCATTTTGTGCACCCGGTTGCAATATCTGTTATAAAAAGAAGAAAGAAAGAAAGAAAGAAAGAAAGTTAGTAACGGAAGCGGAACGAGAATAAAAAAAAAGGTTAGATAAAGGGGGGGGGGGCACTCTGATCACCAGCTTCGAGTCAAAACATACTCCTCGGCCTTGCCATAATCTTGCATCTTGAACACATAAATCTCCAATGCTTTCCTATGCTGACCCATGTTACTCAAAATGATGGCCTGCGCCTCAAAAAACACGGCATCTAAAGAATGTCAGCATCGCACAAAAAAAACTGTATACTACTTTTTTTGCAGAAAGCTTCAAAAATTTAATCTTCTTTTCTTTTCTTTTCTTTTCTTTTCTTTTCTTTTCTTTTCTTTTCTTTTCTTTTCTTTTCTTTTCTCTTCTTTTCTTTGTTCATGACGGAAAATCACAAAGCATCTTACCGTCTTTGGATATCATCCCCAGCGCCTTGGTCAAGCTGTAAACCTGATGCGAATCCCGCAAAAAGGCAATAAACCTCGCCATCATCTCGTCCCGTTCCTCGCCACCGTCCATGCGCTTCAGCTCATCCACATACAGCTCCACGAGCCGGTTATGGAACTCGCGCGTCATATCATCCAGCTCGTTGATGACGTGTTCCAGGTACACTCTCTCGAACCCGACGTGCACGCTGCGCAAAAAGGCCGCCACCCTGTCGCGCGGTAGTGTTTCCGCGTTTTCGGTATCCCCCGTGAAGATCTCAATGGCATACGTCGGGTTGCGCTCCAGCGTCCAGCCCGCGTAGGCAAAGATGAGATCAATCTCCGAGGGCGGCAGGTTCTGCAGATACTGAATGGTGCGATCCGGTCCGTGTAGGCTCGGGGCCGTGTCGTCGGGCGCGGCGGGCGACCCGAACCGATGGAGCAGACCCAGGGCCTGCTTGTGCAGTTTTTTCCCGTAGAAGAAGTCAATCAGCTCCGTGTACCGATTGTGCTCCAGCAGGGCGTCATTGACAACATCTGGATCGCAAAAGTTGGGGATCCGGAAGAGGGAACCCGCCAGCGAGGGCTGCGAAAACATGTAGGCACGGAAGAGCGTCGTGTCGACCAAGCGGAACGTGTTGCGCAGTTCTTCTTCGAGCTGCTGCTCCGAGTGCGTGTGGCTTGTCGGCAAGAACCGCGCCGCAGCTTCTTTCATCGACGCCTCTTTGTCTCCCTGGTCCTTTAATCTTCCGGTAGCCGGGTCGATATATCGTTGCAGCCGAGCTCTCGTGCCAGCAAGGTAACTGTTTAGTTCCAAGACTGCATTCTTGAGGTCCTTACCCTCTAAAAGAAGCTTCTTCCCCTTTCTGTCCCTTTTGTCCTCGCCACTCTGAGGCTCGTTGGTCGTCTGCGTCTCGTCTGCTTCAGCCCCTCCATTTTTCTTTGCGCCGCTAGCGGTAATAGCGTCTGGTGCAGTCTTCTTGTGACTGCCCATGAACAACTTTGCAAAGCCGCTGCCCTTGCTGGGTGTGGCTGTCACATCACCCCCGTCGCTCCGACTGCTCGGTGTCTCGTCGTTATCGACGCTGCGCGCTTCGCCATCGGCATCCTCCTCGTGCTGTGCTGACGGCTCTGGTGACTGCGATGGGGTGCCTGAGATCCGGGGGGGGAACAAGCGCAACACCCGTTCCGGAGGAGCGTGAACGTCATCCTCGTTCATCAAATCCATTGCTTGGCGAAACTTCTTCTTCTTGAACAGGGCTTCGGCCTTGAGCATCTTGACCTCCCGGAGTGTCTCCGTCTTGCATTTCAGCAAAGCATCTTCCAGCATGTTGAGTACACTGATTGCCTCGTCAAAGTGCTCAGACTGAATCAGCTCCTGCACCTGTGAATCGTAATCCGTGGCATCCATTTTCCAGACACACCGCTCGCTCGAGATATGAAAGCCCTTTCCAGCATGAGCTAGGCTGTACGTCGGGGGCGGAATGTGAAGTTGAGCCGCACCGGGGAGCAAAATACTTTGCATCAAGGATAAAGTATCCGGGTTGCGAACTTCAAGGACGCCCTTGGCCGGCGGCTGGAGCACCAGGATATACGGGTATGAGTAGTCGATGGATTCTGGGGCTGAGGACCACGGAATCTGTCGCTTCTCCAGCGGTTTGCCGTCGTCGTCGACAAACAGCGAATTGACATCTCTCGCAAGAAGCATCTGGCCAGCCGAGAGTTTCGCTGCCAACGGTCTGGGCGTGTACCCTCCCAAGCCCATGTAACCCATGCCAGCCGTACTGACAGCACCAAACCGGCTCCCCGATCCGTTGGCACCGACAGCACCCGGTCCAACAACATCGACGACTTCCTGACTGAGCACATCGACTACCACGTAACCACTGTTCATTCCGCAGACAACTTTGGTGGCATTGGCCCATGTGATGGAACGAATCGAGTCCGACAGCACAATCTCGGTCACGCCATGACTGAGCTCGCTTTCATGCCAGTTCCAAAGCAGAAGTCGTCTTTTGACCGCAACCGCCAATCGACTAATAATCTCGGGAATGCCCGTGTCTGGGTCCTTCACGATATTGGACGTCACTGCAAAGCAAGACGCATTCTTTGTTCTTGCCAGCGTCTCTATATGCTCGTAGTTTTGGAGATCGTGTAGAGAAACATAGTAATTTGAGAGGGATATGATTATGTTGGCCTCTTTGATTATCGCAAGCTGATCGATGGCACGTGTCGAAAACCGTTCGACTTCTCGAAGGAGGTCGGTTGGTTTCGTAGAAGATCGGGAAGCCGAGCGATTGCCATTTTGGGTTGAAGATGTAATTTGAGGCTCGGCATTGGTGGGCAACGGCGCTTCATCGTTTTGTTGCTGCTGTTGCTGCTGTTGCTGCTGCTGCTGCTGCTGCTGCTGCTGCTGTTGTTGTTGGGCAGGGAGCTCGTTCAACCGGTAAACACGCAAGGCACCGCTGTTGAGTCCGACAAGAATGCGGTCGCCTGTGAAATTTCCATACATTAGTGTTAGTGTAATGCCCAGAAGAAAAAGTTGACGAAAAGTCCTCGATTCGCGGGCGGGTGGTACGTGCCATACGCCAGAATAGTCTCAATCTTGGACTTATCCCTTTGCCGGAGCTCGATGATCGGGCGAGCAGTGAAGGCAGAGAGCATGGCGCCGGCGGGCCAGCTCAGAGCTTGCGCAGCTACCGTGGACAGAAGGGCATCAGAGCATACGAGAGATGATGTCTGGGTGCTTGTGTGCGCGAGTGCCACAGGTTTTGGCGCGAATAGTCAAGAGCTTTGCGAGCAAGACAACCAACCGTGTTGATAGACAAATGCTGTCCAGTGTCGACGTCAATTCTACGGCGCGGCTGGCGCTAGATCACAGTGTATTGAAGATGCTTTCACTGTGCGCAACTGCAGGATTGTTCGGCAACACACAGTCTACGGCGAGGCGCGCGCACTAGCCATTTTTGCACATCGGGAGGTACCTAGGTACCTGCCTAGCTGCGCGGACCTGTTCCCGGTGACAGCCTGCGCCGAATTTCGTAGTAACTATAAGTTTTATAATTACAATACGCTATCTTGTAATGCATGATAATACTCACAGTTTCTCAAAATTGTCATCAATCTGTCATGGGCTGTCACCAGGAGCAGACGTGGCGCGCGTAGGTAGCTGCGCCGACCTGGACTCCGGTGACAGGGCCGCCAAGATTCGTAATACTTTTGCGTATCATAAAGGCTGATATAACACACCTTGACATTTATGGTCATGGAAAATTGTCACCAAAACCATGAAGAGCTATTACCAGAATCCGGCGCGGCGCGCGTAGCGATGTACCTACGATGTAAGAAGTACTTGTTCAGATACCCAAGTACCTCGGTAAGTGATCAAACTTTCAATGTCAAGAATATAGCGTTCTCCAAGTACTCAAAGCAATCGCAGTTGACCTTTATTCCCGTAGTCTAGTTCTAGTTAGAGCAAATACTGAAAACCCAAACTCCTCGTTTCATTTTATACAAATCACTGTGTGGTGCCCAAAGGGTTGCCAATCATGATTCACCCGTGATTTCATGTGCTAACAAGCAGAATATCGTCATGCGATTGAATGACGATCACTGAATGAAGTGCTGCACTAGTCCAAGCCAGCCACCTGCATAATGCCATATCCAAGGGTGATGACAACGATGAGAGTCAGAATACTACTCGGAATACCCCGACTAATGAAGTGTCTGACTCGGAGATAGCGTTGTCCGGTAGCATCTTCTTTCATGATGGCAGCTGTGTCTTTATTAGCACTTATATCTTAAGAAAGAAGAAGAAAGGAAAGGAAAGGAAAGAAAGAAGAAAAGAAAAAAAAGGTAAACAAAAAAAAAAGCAAAGAAAAAAATGTTTCAGCTTCAATAGCCTTGCACTTACTCATATTGGGGAAGCCACTGGTAGGAAGACCCATGGCAGCACTGCACATCAAAACGCCGGCCATGACCAAAAGATTCGGGTGCGGCTGGTCCATGGACATGCCCACATCAAAGACGAGGGGCAGGAAGATGAGAGCAGCAACGGTATGGCTGATAAAGGTGGCAATGACGAGAATAAGGGCCGAGAAAACAACCAACACCACGTAGAGACTCATACCCTCGACATTCTTGGATACAATCTCGGCGAGTTCATGCAGGAGACCCGACGATCGGACGGCTTTGCCAAGGGAAAGCCCTCCAGCGGCCAGGATAATGATAGTCCATGGGAAATTGTTGAAGTCTTCCTTGGTCAGGATTCCAATGCCAAAGAAGAAGACGATGGGTATGATTGCAATCACGCCCATGTCGCCAAAGATGTGTTCCATCTGATGACTGGCACACCAAAGTCCGATGGTGACGACGGTGACAACGGCCACACACCACTGCACAGCCGAGAATCGATCCTTCAGTGGGCGAATGGGTGCAATCACGGTTCCTTTGCCAGGCTGGAAGGTTACCAGCAGCAACGTCCAGATGAGAACAATGGAAAGAGCTCCCACGGGAATGACGATGAAGAACCATTGTAGCCAGGTGGGCGCGGGCTTCATGATTCCCATGGCCACCACATTCTGCGGAGAGGCGATTGGTGAAAGCATACCGCCAATGTTTGAGGCTAGGGCAATGCCGATAATGACAGCTTTGGACATGTTGGAGTCTGAAGGTAAAGTCCGGAGCATGGGCTTGAGCACGGTTAGTTCCAAGTGTCCAGTCGGAACCTGCACGGATGGAATCATCACTTACTTCGATAATGGAATAACACAGAACTGGGGCGGCAACATTACTGATCAGCATGGACGCGAATGCAGCGACAAACATGTTGGCCATCAGGACGGTCCTCGGCTGTGTGCCGGCCTTGCTGAGGATGAGGGTGGCGAGGCGTTTGTCAATCTTGCATTTTGAGAGAGCAGCAGCCAGCGTGAAACCACCAAGGAGTAGCATGATGACGGGACTCCACATAGCTGCGAATATGGCATTTGTGGCTTCCTTGGCATCAAGACGCTTGTGTTTGCGACCGTCTTCGTCGCAGACGACTCGCAGCACCACGGAAAGAAATGGGATCAGGAGGGACGTCACAAACAAGGGAATGGTCTACACACAGAGAGCAGGTTAGAAAGCCGGCGGCGGAGGACATACAGGCGAGACATGGCGGGAGCAAGAAAATTGTACCAACCTCGGTAGCCCACAGCAGACTGACAAAAACCAGCATCGCCAAACAGTTTTGTTCTTCGGGCTTGTCCATGATGGGGAGGATGAGGAGTGCGAAGAAGACGGCGACAGAGCCAAGAAGCGTGAGCATAGACGTCCCGGCCACCCAGCGAGGCAGTGACAGTCGCCCCAACGGGGTTTTGAATTTCTTAGACGTTGCTACTTCAAGGTCGTCGCCCTGCAGTCGTTTTGGTAGGGCAGTCTGACTCTGTCCGAGAAGCGACTGACCGAACCGGGCAGCCTCGGCTCGCCTCTCAATGCCAATGAGATCTCTCCATACAGTATTGCGTTCCCAAACGACGTGCTCTCTGAGATGAGATCGCAAGTCTTTCTTGGCAAGCTGTCGGTCGCCACCAGTGACAACATCTGCATATGCATCCTCCATCTTTTTAATGTTCTCCTCAATCACCTTCTTCGTGTCGTCCTTGAAAGGATAGGCACCGTCGACATGGGATTTCATATAAGGGCCCTTGAGCTCTTTGTCCAGTATTTTATCAAACTTTTTCAGGACCTTGCTAAATCCGGTCTTGTTGAGTTGAGCATAGGATTTGAGTTCGCAAAGCTGGACATAAAGGCTAATGATGCGCTTCTTCAGCATAATGCCAGAGGAGAAGAGCCCTGAGGAGAAGATGAGGTTTTGATCTCCAAAGTCATCGCATGTACTGTGTCGACGTACGGAGCGGGCAACCTCGGACTCGACAGCCATGTCAGATACATGCTGGCCAGCGCCAGCGACTGTCCGCTTTCGACCGCCGAGACTTCGGGCCCTATTAAGCCCAGTGGTCTCGTCATCGTCACTGGCGCTGTCTTCAATGTCATCGTCCGAGCCTGGGCCGGAAAAGCTAGTCGATCGCATGTGTACACGATGCGCGTCGCCGGACGACATGCGCCGCAAATCGGCTCCGTCTAATGATGGTCGTTCTCCTACATCCCGAACAAGTTGGTTGACCTCCTCGAGAAGCTCACCTTCTTTGGCAACATAGAAAGAACAAATCTTCTCCAGTTCCACGTCGAGCGATCTGCTGAACACCTCTGTTGGGTCGTCGCTGGAGATGAGTGGTCGGGACTCGGAATCGCCGGCGCGGGCGTGGTGTGCGGCCTTTTCAAGCTGATAGATACTAAGACGGGGGATTGCAGTTAGCACATGGGCAGCATCATGTTTTCCGGTCGGGGCATAAAGGTAGTTTTTTTTTTTTTTTTTTTTTTTTTTTTCCCTGTCCCTTGGGCTCGAGTCTACGCACAGCTTTTTCAGATTGCTGTACGCGATATAGTGGCTGCTCCAATCCGGAACAGCATTGAATTGAATGCTGTGAGAGAACTTCATCTCGTCCTGGGATTCAAGCCACTGGAGCTTGTGGTTTCGCTTCTCCTGTTTCCGGGCTTCAAGGTCGGCGGCGTCTTTGCGGGCTCGTACCAAACTGTAATCAACGAGCTCAACGGCGTCGCTCCCGCTATGGTGTTGACCGGTAACGAGACGGCTCGAGTCAATACATGCGCCCCCTCCCCCTTCGCGATGGGCCGTCGAGATGGAAGAGCTGTCGGCTTTCTGGGAAGTCGTGCCAGCGCAGGCAATAGAGGAGGGACTGCCGGGTTGTGACGAGAATGGAATTGTGGAAGCGGAAGCCAAGCCGAAGCGACTGTCACCACATGAAGGTTATTATGGAGCGTCTCTGGTCGTGTGATTGAAGAGGGCCTCTGGTCGGGACTCGGGACCCGCGAGAATGGAGGGGGTTCGTGGTAGGCAGTCGAGATTGAACTTGCTCGCGCGGTAAAGGAGCTAATGATCCAAGGCCGCTGCTCTCAGATGCAACGAAATCGAATGCTGCGATGCCAATGCCAGAATCAAACGCCATGCCAATTGATGTCGAGGGCGGAGTCTGCCTTGGAATGGAGTCAGGGAGTCCCGCAGTCTGGCAGCTCCTTCCTACCAGACGCATCCAGGGACATGTATCCATCAAAACGTACTTAATTAATCCGTGGTCAGTGGTACTGATGGCGTCCACGGGCGTCCAATGTCTGGTCAACGCTTGCATTCAGTGCCACTCGGTGCGTCCAGTCAGCGCATACTTGGGGCCTGCAACCGGCAGATATGCCGCCTGGCCGCCGAGTGCTGATTCGTCCTTGTGATCGGTACCAGGGCCAGATTGCTGTTGGAGCCCTCCGCCCATGTGTGGGGCTTCGTACTTGCCATAATAACTCAGGTACGCGACCTGTGTAGGCAGGTACACCTACTAGGCACCTGGCACCTACTAGGCAGGTGCGATCTCATCAATCTGAAAACTCGAGGGCCAACCATCTTTCTGCGTCGTCTTCGTCTTTCCTCTCCTCGTGAGGCGCATGGCAGTTCAAGAATTCCCTTTGTTCCCACCCCGATGGCCGTCCCGTTGCATCTTGCCGAGACTCCCACTTTTTCGCCGAGTGTCACGCGGAATGATTGATCACGGCAGCCTCGGAGCAGCGTCGCATCCTGGTGCCATCAGGCCGGCTGCTGAGAGGCCTTTACGGCGAGAACTTCTTCACACGGTCCCCAGCAGGCGTATCCTTTCTGCGGAAACCCTTTGCATGTATTTGGCTGCCCTCTCATCGCACCAGACCCCTTCAGTCACCCAGGCTACTCACAACCCGACACTGGACAGCTGACTGGATCAAGACAACATTGAATAGTCACGATGGGCGGTGCACTACAACTCAGCGGTGGTGACTTTGGACGGCTGACTGTGCTCAATGAGATAAAACGTGTCCCGAGGACACGCGTCACTGCAAGGACTCCTGCACGAAACCCGTTTTCTTGACATCAACGTCACACAACCGCTCGGCTCATCAGCTGGACATGCACGCAATCCTTCTACATGTCTATCATGTATCTACGGAACAATGCATGAGATAACGTGATGCCGCAACGTGCTACGTGGGAAGTGCATGAGACGCGACAATCACGGGCCTGCCGTCTTACGGTCGATGGGGGATCAAAGTGCCGACGCCACAGGTTGGTGTGGAATCCGCCCGCTCGTCCGCTCTGATGAGGCATTTCGTACAGGCACGCAGTGTTGTCTCTCCCTTTTTCTTTGTCCCTGCCAGTTCAAAACCACATCGTCTGAAGTCGTAAATGTATCCCATCTCGATCCGTTTGAAGGCGTTGGACGACTTTGGCAGTAGATCGATGACAAACCCATCTTTTTATGTGTCAATTTCAATGAGGCTGGCACATGTACTCTCTTCAACTTACTGTTTTCCGTTCGGGACCATGCTGCCGCTCGACTTCACCATCTGTCGCAGATCATAAATTGATTGGCTCGCTGTTCTGGAATAGCTCTTCACCATGTTGCCCCGTCAATACGTCTTCCGCCCTTTACGACAAGAAAAAAAGAGGTCTGAGATGAATAGGTGACGCTTCAGATTGTTGATGGTGCGCCATGATTCTGGTCATCGACTTGGCTTTTTTTTATGGCGCGCAAAGGCGTCGTTGGGAGCCAGGAGATCCAGATGAATCATCACAGCACTTTTACTCCGTCCTCAAATTCCGGCCCAGCTCGTCCGGAATGCCTGCCTGTATGATATGGACGTCCGCATGGAATCAGGATGTAAGCTCGCCTATCTCGTGTTTGTCGTGGAGGGTAAAGCCAAAGAGAGCGCATCCTGAACCCCCAGTCATGAGGTGGGAGGGCCGCTCTCTGATCAAACCCCCAGGCTCAACCAAAAGACTTATTAGCCTTGCAAGCTGCTGGCGCCATGTCAATGCTCATAGCCATATCCTTGGACTTGAGGGTGGAGTCGGTAGATGGGAGGTGGATGGTGGGTCAGAGCCCGGATCAGAGCTCGGATCAGAGCTCGGATCAGATATTAATTATCGGTCGGCGACTCGGCGCCACACTGCTAGCCATCCAACCAGACATGTCGGCGAGATCTGATAAGCCAAAGCCGACAACGCCCGAGTCGTCATCCCCCTTGCCCTGCCTCGCTAGAATGATGAATCAGATGGGAGCGGCCGACCGCTATTCCATGGTTCATGGCCATCATGGACTGCCCAGGATCCCGATTCCCCATCATTTTCCTGCAATCGGTACGGACCAAGAATCCGGAGTCCGTCCGACCCCATGCTTCTTCTCAATCGGCAATTTGTTCATCGACATCTTAAAAGCTCACTCTCGTCTCTTCTCTTCTGTATATACAAAATTTACGACTCCTCCACGAGAATCTTTTGCGTCTCGGTCCTCTTTCCTCACACATCGGCCATGGACTCAGTACTACCAGACATGCGATTTGACGATGGCGATGCTGCTGCTGTCCCCACCGTGAGGGTATTTATTGCAGGCGGCTCATACGCTGGCTTGTCCACTGCCGTCAACCTGCTCGATGTCGGGCGAGGCGTGACACCGCGCATGCTGGAGAAGAAATATGAGCATCATTCCGACCTGGGCCGCGTGAAGTGGGACATGACCATTGTAGATGATAGAGATGGATTTTGTAGGAAAAAAAAAAAAAAAAAAAAAAAAAAAAAAAAAAAAAAAAAAA
>SRPU01001074.1:0-11538 GCA_018360185.1 Claviceps lovelessii
TTTAGTATATATAGCTAGTAAATAAGTCCTTAAATAATTAGTTAAATAATTAATAAGGTATAATATATAGGTAAAACTAATTAATTAAATAATATAAGTAAAGAATATTAGGCTCTCCCCTCCCTAAGGGATAAGGCAAATTAGGCCTTATTACTAACTAGAGGCAAAAGGAAAAAAAAATAAGAGTTAATAATCATAATAATAATAATAGCGCACATAAAGAAATAATAGGGTTTAATAAATATAATAGGTTAGGAATTAATTAAAAGGCAGTATACCTAGTATTTACACTATTATTCTTTACTAAGGCCTAGAATCTAGACTTTAATTTAGTAATAAGGGTACTATTACAGTAGTATAGGCACCTCCTTATTTAAAGATTTCTTATCTTCTAAGATACCCCTTAGAAGAGAAGTGTTATTTTATTAAGCAACTATTTAATTAAATATCTTATAAGTAGTATTTGCTAGCAGGAGTTCTTAAAGATTATTATCTATATTATATAGAATAGGTTTAGGTTTAGCTTATTATTATAATAGCTAGTATAGCTAACTATCTATAAAGGAAGCCTACTAGCCCTTATTATTAAGTATAAATTTTTTAATATAATTGCTACTAATTATCTTATTAAGTATAATGCTATTTAGGGTTTAGAGTCTATAGGCTTTTATAATTAGTGCTTAACTATAAATTTAGAAAGGCTTATTTTATTTTATTATTAACTTTTAGGTAAAAGATATATCTATAGACTAGTATATATTATAAATAAGAATAAGATTCCCTATAACTAATTAATTAGAAGGTTTTTAGATTAAAGTAGCTTAGTTTTTATTTATTTTTACTGCAAGTCCCTTTTAAAACTAAAGGACTTTATTTTATACTATAGTAATATTTTCTTCTTTTTGCTAGAGGATATAAATCCTAGCCTTAAAAAGATCTTATGCTATAGTTACTTTATCCTAGTTAATAAGTTACTATATTAGAAATTCTACTTTAAGGGGCAGTAGGGGCTTCTATTTATAAATAAGGTAAAAGGCTAACTAGCTATAAGAGGATTTAATTATAATATAATTAGTAAGAAGAGCTTATTTAAGATACCTTAGCTACTTCCTATTAGAGCTGCCTATTTTTATAAGTATAGATGCTAGGGACTAATGCCTAGCTTCTATAAGGCTATTTACTTTAGGGTTATATCTAAATATTTATATGCCCTTTATTCCTAGTTAAGCTAAGGCTTTGCTTAGTTTCCCTCTTATTTCTAGCCCTTTATTATAAATAATAAATAGGATTAGGCTAAACCTACTAATTAAATTATTAAGAAACTTTTAAATAGCTTTAATAGTAGTAGCTGTTATGGACTAGCCTAGATGGCTACTGCAATTTAGTGTTAATAAAGTTATTATTATCTATAAAGGGAAAGGGAAGACTACTATCCCCCTTCTCTATATGTACGCTATATATATAGTGTATGTCCTTAGGGTTTGCCCTATAGGTGTAATAGGTCTCCTTATATGCCCCTCTCCTACTCCGCTAAGAATCTAAGCTACTAGCTTAAATCTATTATATAGCCCCTCTACTTACGCTGCCCCCTAGCCATTAGCTAGCTAGTAGCTATTTAAGTAATAATAATAATATAAAAGTGTTAGTAATGCAATCTAAGAGGCAGAACCGTTATATTCTAACTAGTTATAATACAGTGCCTATTAATAATAAATAAACCTAAAATAGAAATCCTAAAATCCTAAATTAGCTAGCTAATTATATACTAGCTATTAACTATAAATATTTTATCTAGCCCCTAGGTTTTTATAAATATAAGTCCTATATTATTCCCTTATTCTACCTTTTATTAATACTTAGGTTTCTATTTAGAAACCTATTATTATTATTTCCCCTTTAGCCTGCCTTTATTCTATTTTTTTTTATTTTTTTTTTTTTAGTATTAATTCTTTATTGCTTTTTATTAAATTCTTTTAGTAAGCTTCCCTATTGCTATTTATTTCCTTAAAAGCACTTAGCTAAGTATAGTAAGAATATAGCTACTACTACTAGTGCTCCTTCTCCCCCCCCCCTACCTTTAAATAGCTACTATATTTTAAGCTACTATAAAGTAAAGAGTAACTTTAAGAATAAGTTATTTACCTTTATTAACCTTTTTAATTTAAATATATAATACCTATTTTATATTATATATATAGCTAATAATAGCCTATTTTTATATATTTTAGGCTTAGTATACTTTTATAAGGAGTATAAATAAAGAAAAATAATATATATATAGAATACTACTATATTTACCTAAAGCCCTACCTTATACTACCTTATTTATAAGATAGTAGTAGCTATTTACTATAGTAAAGCTATAAAGGCATTATATATTCTTATTTATAATACTATTAATAGTAAGGGGTAAAGGATTATATTAACTAAGCCTTTTAAGGCTTTTTATACTTAATTTATAATTACTTTATATATTATTAAGAAGTATACTATATTCTCTATAGCTACTAGTTTCTTACCTTTATTTATCTTAACTTATTTAAAGTATTTTTAGTTTATTACTATAAAGATACCTAAATATCCCCTACCTACTACTACTATTAATTCTACTATAATTTATTCTTTAGAAATTAGTATTAACTATACTAATGCTTAGTTATTTAAGGTATAGCGCTAGGTTAAATAATTAATGCCTATATATTAAGATTTATTTACTAATATTTAGGTATATTAAACTATTATATTTACTCCTCCTTCTTTACCTATTAATAAGTATTTATATATATTTATACTGCCCCTTTTTACTAATTTTTATAAAGTTATATCTACCCCTTCTAAGGGCTTTTTTAGACTTATATTAGGCTTTTTTAAAGACTTTTTTAAATATATATTATTCTTTTTCTATAACCTCTTTAAGAGTAGGTTTATTATACTAATTTACTTTAGTTTCTTAAATTTACTTTAATTACTATTTACTTTTATTACTATACTACTGCTGCTACCCTTAGCTAGTCTTACCTAAACCTAGGGTATAACTAGCCTAGGGCTAATAAACCCTTCCTTATTTACTATAAGCTAGAAGCTACCCTAGCTATCTAACCTTAACTTACCCTCTATAGCTATATCCGCTAGGTAGTATAAAAAAAAAGAAAAAAGAAAGAAGAAAAAGGCTTATTTAAATCCCTTATTTACCCTACTAGAAAATAAGTAGTATTAAAATATAGAGGTATTAGGGCTAGATTAGAGCCTATATAGAGACTAGTATTATTAGAGTATATATTAAATAGTATATTATATAAAGCTAATTAAAAAATATATTATACCTATATTAGGCTATTATTATAATATATATTACCTTAGTATAATTTAAATAGTATTAAAGCCTTAGTATTCTTTAGGTTTTTAAGTAGTTTTTATATTAGCTATATATAGCCTACCTACTTAATTAGTATATTATAATGCTTACTATATTCTTTAGTATTCTTTATAGCTAAGATAAACTTAACTTAATACTTAAGGGGTTTATTTACTTTATTATTTTAAGGCTATATAGGGCCTAGGTAAGAGTTTTATAATACTTAAAAAGAAAAGGGGTTATTTACTATATATTTTATTAAATTAATATAGAAAATAAAATATATTCTCTTTAAAATATTTAGTTTAATAGTAAGGGGAATTAGAACTTTAAGTATAGTATATCTAGCTATTACTTAGTTTAGCTTTTTATTTAAATAAAGGGTATAAATATTATAAAGGCTAAGCTATATTTTATTTTCTAGTTAGTAATGCTTTACTAAATAGTATAATTTATTAAAGAATTTTTATTATTATTATTAAGTAAAGTTAATAGTAGCTTAAGTAAATACTATACTCTATTTAATATATTTAAAGAACTAGACTACTTAATTCTTAGCTAATATATAGCTTTAGCTAAAAGCTAGTGTATATTAAATAAGGTTAATATTAAAACTATAAAGGGCTATATATATACTAAGGCTAGTAACTAAGGAAGTGTAATTATTAAGTATAAGCTAGTATACTATAAGATATATAGGCTAGTTTATTTAAGTAAAGGAAACTATTACCTTAAGTATTACTTATATTTTTTAGTTTATATATTTAGTATTACTATTAGTTTAAAGATAGTAGAATATAAAAAGAAGCTATATAGTGCTAGTAAGGGAGTAAAGTATTAACTAAAACCTACTTACTTAGTTTAAGCCTTAGTTTAAAATAATACTTAAGGGGAACCTATAAAAATGCTATTAATAGTTAAAAAAGTATTAAGTATATGCCTTAGTGCTTATATTTATTATAGCTTTTAACTATATATACTTAAAGAGGTAGTTTATAATAACTATAAAAAACTAAGGGGTATTTATATTAAATCCTAAAAAATTTATTATAAAGTTTACTAAAATTTATAACTAGTATTTATTTAGCACTAGAATAGGTTAAAGGAGGCCTTATTATAAGCGCTAGCTTTTATAAGCTCTATAGTAATAGTAGTTTTATATATACTATATAATATTTATTAATATACCTTTTTAATAAAAGCTATAATAAAGTGCTTAAAAGGTTATATTTTTCCCTAGGTAGCTTAATAAGGGTAAGTTATAGGTCTATTAAATTAGCATTATAGTAAGAGGCTTATACTATAATGCTTAAAGATAGCCTTAGAATAATAAAGTATTATAAGTATTAATTATATAGTTGCTAACCTATTAATAAGTAGCTGCCTTAGTAGGGAACTTTTAGGCTCTAAATTACACTGCTATAATCTTTAGTTAATATATTAGGTTAGCCTATATGCCCTAGTCCTAAAGGCTTTAAAGATAGGTATTAATAAAGAAATTACGCCCCTATAGGTTAGTAGTAGAGGCTATATTCTAGGTTTAATCTATATTTATTATAAATATAGACTAAATAGGAAGTAGGTATAATAAGTATATAATAGATACTAGGTAGAGTAAAGGTTAGGTTAGTAGGGGTTTCTTTAATTTATTTTATTTATAATAGAATAGTGTATTAGAGCATACTGCTTAGAAGCCTAGGTAGTAATAAAGGTAGAAATTAAAGAGAGAGAGGGTCTTTGCTTAATATACCTAGTATTTTAATATTTCTTTAAGGCTTATAAAGTATTTTAAATTCTTATAGTTAGTAAGGATTATAAATAGCTTAAAGATACTATAAAGCTTAGTAAACTAAGCCTTAAGGTATAAAATAATACTAAAAAGCTTTTTATTATAAATTATATAGTTTTGCTAAAAGGCTATAAGTTTAGCTAAATAATAAGCTACTAGTTATAGTATACTTATTATATTATATTAAAAGAGATAATCCCTAAGTGCCTCCTTTAATGCATTAGCTTTAACTACTATATTTAAGGTAGGGTTTTATTATATAAGGATAGGGGCTAATAAGAATATATTCTTAAGGTATTAAAAGGATATTTAATACTTAAAGGATTAAATAAATAAAATGCCCTTTTTAGTAAGGTTAAGTAAGGGCTTAGTAAGGTTTAAGAAGTTAGCTATAAACTCTTAATAAAAATTTATAAAGCCTAAGAAGCTATATACCTTTTATAGCTTTATTAGTGCCTTTTATTTCTAAATAGCTATTACTTTAGCTAAGTTTAAGCATATTATATAGCTAGCCTAAATAATAAACCCTAGGTACTTAATCTTTATTATACTAAAAGCATACTTATTAATATTAAGGTATAGGCTAGCTTATTAAAGGCATAAGAGAATATCCCTAGTGCGCTATATATGCTTTTTATATATACTATTAGTATAAATAAGGATATTATTTAGATAGGCTATAGTATAAACCCCTAAGGCATCCCCTAAGGCTCTATTAATATACTACTAAAATATTATAGGTACCTTTACTAGGCTAAAAGGGTATACTAGCTATTTAAAAAGGCTAAACCTTATTTAAAATGCTATTAAGGCTTTATCCCCTTTAGCTATATATAGGTAATAAAAGGTAGTGTAAATATTTAATTTTATAAACTACTAGGTATTAGCTAAGGACTATAGAGTTTTCTTAATAAGCAGTAGTAGGTAATAGTCTTAGTTTATAATTTTATTTAATACCCTATAGTTTATATAGAAACACTAGCTATTCCCTACCTTTTTAACTAATAGTACTAGTATAGCTATTAAGGAGAAGGAGGCTTAAATTTAACCTTTATTTATTAGGTTTATAATTTGCTTTTATATTTTTAATAATTAATTCTATAGTATATTATAAAGAAATACCTAAGGTAGGTTTAGTATACTACTATTAGGATTATATTATAGTTAAATATAATAGTTAGCCTAGCTTTAGTAAGAAGGTAATGCGCTAGCATTCTTATAGTAAAATAGGTCCTTAAAGTTAGCTAGCTTACTAAGTAATAAGAAAAGATCTTTATCTTTCTCTAAGGGTACTAGGCCTACTATAAAAGTGAGAATAATATTAATTTTATATAAACTTATAGCTATAATACTACTTGCCTTATTTAACTTTAATATACATTAGGCTAGACTAATATATACTAAGCCTATTATAGTAATTATTAGTAATATTATATCTTAGGCATTAAAGGCATAAATTTATAGACTACCCTATATATAAATAATAAGTAGGCATTTAGTAGTATATAGTATAATATTATTTTAGGCTATTTATAGCGCTTTAAGGATATAGTCTTATAAAAGACCTAAGATAATATAGGCTATAATAGGGAATATTTACCTATTTAGGTTAGCCCTAAATTATATAAAATAAGTAATTTATAGCTACTAAGAGGTATTAGTATAGCTATGCCTTATTATTATTATAATAGTAATTAGGGTATATAGTTAAGTTAGGGGGATTTATTAAAGGCCTAGCCTTTAGACTATACTCTTACTTATAATAGTATAGTTATTATAACTATTATTTACTTAAGCATTAATAAACTAAGAACTATTATAAAGAAAAGGAAGAAGAAATAGTGCCTTCTTTATATAATATTTTATTTCCCTATAAATATTTAAGCTATTATTAATATAAATATAGTATAAGCTATTGCTACCTATATATATTCTACTACTAAAACTTATATAGTAAGACTATTTTTTTTTAAGTTAAAACTATCCTTATTACTAAGGGCCTTCTTATTAAAGGTATTTAAAACCCTAATTTTAGGTCCCCCTAAAGGGTAGTAGGCTAGAAGTTAAGTATAGCCTTTAATATAATAGCTATTGCTATTATAATATAAATATTGCTAGGTAGCCTTATAGTATTTAATAATATCTTCTAAGACTTATATTATATATACTATACCCTTAATAGCTATAGGTTTTATACTAGACTTAGCCTTACTAAAGGACTTATAGCCCTATTTAGTGCCTATAAAGCCTATAAAGTTAATATTTATTATAGCTATATTACCCTTATAGTTATATTTACCCTAGAGCTAGTAGTATGCCTTAATATACTCTTTAATTTAATATAAATTAATATTTAAGGTAATGCTATAGTATTATATAATTACTATAAGATAGTTAGAATAAGGGATATTATAATCTATATAGTAATTTTTTATTTACTTATTAAGTCCTATTTAGAGCTAGGTAAGTTTTACTACATTTACCTATATACTACCTTTAGCTAAGTAAAGCTTCTATTTAAAGTAAATAAAGAAATTAGTAAATTACTTATTTAGGCATTACTTTAGTTAGTTTAGCTTTATAACTATACATTTCTTTTAATAAGGGTCTATAAATATAATATTAAGGTAGTTAAGAAAATAACTAAGTATATACTAATAGTTACTACTAAGCTTAAAGAATAAAGTAACCTATACCTAAACCTTAAGTAATAAGTTTTAGTAAATAAGGAACTACTTATTATAATTAATACTAATAAAGTCTAAGTTAGCCTTTAGCTTATATATTATAAGGCTCCACTAAGCTTAGAATAAAGCCTTATTTTTATTATAAGGGTTTCTTATTAAAAGTAGTTTATATTTAAGTTACACTTAGTTAGGAGGCATTAAGGTACTTATATAAAATACTTAATTTATTAAGGCTACTTAGTAGTATAGTTCTTTAAGCTAAGCTGCTATTAAAGTAATAGTTTTATAAAAATAATATAAGTCCTATATATTACCTAATTAGGCTACCTATTTATAATACTAAGGGTCTATTATATTATATATATATAAATAAATATTATAAATAACGTTATAATAAATAATAATTATTATAGACTAGCCTAAATAGCTACTATAATTTAGTGTTAATAAAATTATTATTATCTATAAAAAGAAAGGGGAGACTACTATTTCCCTCCTCTATATATATGCTATATATATAGTATATATCCTTAGGGTTTACCCTATGGGTGCAATGGGTCTCCTTATGTGCCCCTCTCCTGCTCCGCTAAGGATCCGAGCCGCCAGCTCGAATCCATCACATTACCTCTTTATTAAAAACCTTTTACTAGCTTTTATACCTTTATAGCATTAGCTATACTAGCTAATAGCTAGCTATTAGTAAACTAACTACTAGCTAATTATTAATTATATTAAAAAGAAAAAAATAATTATAAAAGCTACTCTTTTTTCTTTATTTTTAGCCTTTTCTTTTTTTTTTCTTTTTTATTAATTACTTTTATTATAAATATACCCCTAACTTTTTATTATACTAATGCTATTATATTATTACTCCCTACTAACTATAGGGCTAATTAAAATACTATTTATAAATAAAATTATTACTTTAAAGGTAAGTACTAACTTTAACCTAATATACTACTACTACTAACCTATAGTATAGCTAGGCTAGCTTAAGGACTAGCTTTATAAAGCTACTTAATATAAGCTAAAAATATTAATAAATAGTATTATTATACTTAAGGTTAAAACTTCTTTAATACCTATACTATTACTATCTTTAATTTATATAAGTATTAGTAGTATATACTTTAAGTATATAAAAGCTAAAAAAACTTATTTAAAGGTAAGTATTTTATATATTATTTATATTAATAATAAGTTAGTAGCTAATTAGTACTATAGCTAAACTAAAATATTACCTTATATTAAAAGACTATTAAATAAATAATAAATATATAAAACCTTTATACCTTTAAAAAGTATATTAATATAAGTTTATAGTAATATTATTATAATGCTATTAAAGTATTAATATAGTACTAACTTAAAAATAGGCTAAGGAGTATAATATTATTTAAAAGAAAGTATAATAACTTATAAAAAAAATAAAAATAGCTACTATAGTAATAATATAGTTACTTAGTAGTGCTATAGTAGTTTTAGCCTTAACTTTAATTAAAAGTAAAATATTACTATAGGCTTATTATATTATTAATATACTAAAGGAATATAATAATATTTTATAGAAAATCTATAAGCTTAGCCTAATTATAGTATAAAGATATATTAAAAAAAAGGGAGAGAAAAAAGTAGTAAAAAATAAAAAAAAGGGAAAGAGGGAAGTTAGTAGTAAAACTAAGGAAAAGTAAGGCTAGGGCTAGTATAAGTATACTATACTTATAATTTTTTATTACTATTTATTATTTATTATTTAATATAATTTATATATTAAACTATTTTATACCTACTATAATACCTTTATAGCTCTTTATTACTCCTACCTTTATACTATATTAAATACCCTACCTTACTAAGTCTTTAATAGCCTTAATTTATTATTATTATAAAGTATATATAAGCCTAAACTAAGGAATATACCTAGTTAAAATAAGCTATTTTATAAATATAATAGCTAGTTTATTTTTTTTAAAGCCTTCCTAACCTTATATTAATTATATACTAGTAGTATACCTATATTTATAAAGTAAAAGTAATTAAAGTTTTTATAAAAAAGTAAAGTATAGTAATAGTCTTTATTATTAGTTTAGTAGCTATATATTAGTAAATTTACTTTAAAAATATAGTAGTTATAAAGAAAGGTATTAAGCTTAATTTATTTTATATATATTTAAATAAGTATTATAAATTTATACTTAATAAGGCTAAAGTAAATATAAACTATTTTAATAGTAAAGGTAAAGTTAAGGCTAAGCTCTATTACTATATATTTAACCTAGGTTTAGTATACTTATATAGTAGTTCTCTCTTTATACTAGTAGTTTTTTTACTTTAAGGTAAGTACCTTAGCTAGGAATAGTTTAAAGAAATAATTATAAAGCTAATTTAAAAATAGTATATAATTTAGGCAGTTATTAAAATTTAGGGGGTATCTATACCCCTAATATACTAGTCTTTAATAGAGTTAGGCTATTATTATAGTATAAGCATTTTAAATCTAGTTAGCTATACTATTAGCCTTAATTTAATAATAAAAGTAGAGTAAGTAGTAGTTAAGGTAGAGGTTAATTAGAGCTACTACTAACTTAGTTTTAATAAGGGCCCGCGGTATAGCCTTAAAGGCCCTAGTAACCATCCTTAAGCACTTAGTCTACTTAGAAACAAACGCCTTAGCTATCCCCCTTGCCTTGCCGCCGATTGCTGTGGGGGTGTAGTGCAATCCCGCGCTGTAATAAATAATTTATTAAAATTAGTTTTAAATATTAAGCTTTAAATTTAATTTAAATAAAAGTAAACTTATATATTTTATAAAATACTATATTATAGTTATAACTTTAATTTAATTTAATATTAATATAATATAGCTAGTTTAATTTACTTACTTTTTAAAAGTTTAAATTTATTAAAAGCTATATTAAAAGGTATATTAAAGTTAAGTTTAATTAAAATTAATATTATTATTATTATTATTATTATTATTATTTAATACTCTAGTTAGGCTAAGCCTAATAGCTAGTACCTCTACTACTAAAACTATATAGAAAAAACCCTAGAGTAGGGACAAAAACCTATATATAACTATAATAGTATCTGCTATAGAGCTAGAGTAGCCCTATACTAGTTCTAACTATATATAAATATATATTACTAGCTAAACTTAACTAGTATTATAAAAGAGTATATATTATAAAACTAAAATTAATATAGGTTAGTAAAGGTATAGTAAAGTAGTAAATTACCTTTAAAAGTAGTTTATATATTATTATAAATTATTTTAATAACTTTTATTAAGTATTATATTAGTTTCTTACTATTTCCCTTAAGCTACTATCTTTTTATTAAAAATCTTTTACTAGCTTTTATACTTTTATAGTATTAGCTATACTAGCTAATAGCTAGCTATTAGTAAATTAACTATTAGCTAACTATTAGTTATATAAGAAAGAAAGAAATAATTATAAAAGCTACCCTTTTTTCTTTATTTTTAGCCTTTTTTTTTCTTTTTTTTTTCTTTATTAATTACTTTTATTATAAGTATACCTTTAACCTTTTATTATAGTAATACTACTATATTACTACTCCTTACTAATTATAAGGCTAATTAAAATACTATTTATAAATAAAATTATTATTTTAAGGGTAAGTACTAACTTTAATTTAATATACTATTATTACTAATTTATAATATAGCTAGGCTAGCTTAAGAA
>SRPU01001075.1:0-11536 GCA_018360185.1 Claviceps lovelessii
AAGAAACGCAAAGGAGAAACAAAAAATTAAAGACAGAACGAAAGACTGGGAGCAAGCGCTCACCTCGGCCTGCGTACTTGCAGCATCGGTGGTGCCGCCAGATAAGGTCATGCGAGAGTCATCTCCCATCTGCGAGAACGAGAGCCATTGCTCCAGCGCAGAATCGTCGTTCTGCTGGATAGCGTTGCGACTGCAAACCAACGTCGAGTCCAGAAAAGACGATATCCGGCTCTCGACATCAGTAGCGCCGTCTGCACGCCCAAGAAACTTGAGCTTCTTCCGACGCAATCTCGAAACACTTGGAAGCTTGAGCAGAGCGTATTCGCGTAGGGTCAGGACTGTCGTGTACACCTCTGTCAAGAGATCACGCTTCACGGCGCTTTGGTGGGCATTGGCCTTTGCAGAACGGCAGGCCTCTGCATCGTCTCGCTTCCGTTTCAAGCATTTGACCATGTCTCTTGATTGGGGAGCATGGGGGAGAAGGTCGCGGTCGCCGACTTGGGCCGCGTTTGTGATGACGACTTTTGGTGGGCAAACGAGTAAATGACGTGGCAATGTCTGTTCCTAGACGAGCCAGCGACGGTGTGTCTGTCTGTCTGGTGGAACAAAAAGGCAACATGAAAAGATAAGAGCCATCAACAGTGTCCAATGAATGCATGCTCGGGGCCCCACACGCGTCCTCACACTGAGGTTAGAACTTGGAGTCTGCACGGCCTCGGGTTTTGGTTTTTGACCTTTCGAGCTGAAGCTTCCATGACAATCAATCGCCCTTCCCCAAAACAAGCTCAAGCTTCTTCAGTGTTGCTAAGCTAGGCTCCACCCGAGACTTGGCGTGAGGCAAAAACAAAAAGAGTTGAAGCAGATTCGTTCCGTTGTGTGCCTTGGATGTTCCTTTTATTAGTAATTCTGAAATACGAATACGTGCTCCATTATCCTTGTTTAGGGAGAGCCCAGAGAATACTACTGCGGCCTGCCTCTCTCTCTCTCTCCTCTCTTTTTCTCCCCCCCTTTCTCTCTCGCGCGATGTCATGCCACCGCGTTTTGACTAAGTGCAGTATCCTGGTTTCCCGGACTGACTATCGACATGTGCTTTTTTCCCCCTTCAGCTCAATTCCGCTATGAGAAATGTCATGGACTAAAAATCGGTACTTGAAACAAGTTCTCAATACCTTGCCTTCAAAGTTCAACGCAACTCTACGCCTCCTGTGTCACCATGCCGCGCTGCACGCACCACACATCAAACAACGGCTTGACACTAACCGGGCTGCTGCAGTAGCTTGGATGGGAAAATGGGAAAAGGGGTTCATCAACCCTTTTTTGCCCCAAGCAGACAGCAACATTGCGAAGGGCGACTGCATATACATGAAGCTGAGCTCTTTTGTTTGGATGGCGTACCAATGGTTGACCGGTTTCTCTACAGTTTCTCTAGCTTGTCGATATTGAACTCGACGCCACATCATGAACGCGACGAGGTGATCCTCGCAATCACATGGAATGGCATATGTGAAGCTGCGTGTGTTAGGGGACTTTGCAAGACACTTTGATCTCATCGGCGATTGGATCTCGGAACAATCTCGTCCAGACCGTGTTTATCTTTATTGCATAGTGAATCGAAACGGCGCAGGACAAAGGCACAGACGCGCAACGATGGGGAATAATACGTCAGAAGCGCATGGTGATGAATGCTTTGTTCTTTTGGGTAGACTGGTTGTATGCAAAATACAATGACGTGTTTACGGCTTCTTAAATGCGCATCGCATCGCAATGCTTGTTTACTTTTTTGTCGAGTCGGCCATGTGCGTACATGTACGGTTACTGGTGCGGCGTTTTTCCTGCCTGCTAGGTACCTATCCTGGGCATCAATGCTGATTATGAGTATCGGTAAGAATACATGCACACATGCGGTCTTGTTTGATCGAGCGCATACCTCTGCGTTTGTTGTTTCATTCTCGAGGAAGCGGAAACTTGCCACCCCTGCATGTCGCCATTTGTGCAGGGAGACGTGGCAGCGTGGTAAGAGACCGGGGGGGGGGGGCCAGAGAGGGACAGGTACATGCTACGCCAGGCGGATGTGTACTAGACGAATATGTATTCGCCTTTTTTTTTTTTTTTTTTGCTTTCGAGTCTCGATGTTCAAGACAGCGAGCCAAATATGAGGGAGGATTGGATCGCGTCGTGCCAGTCATTGACTCACTCGATCTGCTGGATCCAAACCCACCACAACCAGTCCGGAGTCCTGGCTCCTGGCTTCTGAGTCCTGAGTCCGGACTGCAGAGTCCGCCACCGCCACCGCCAGTAGCCAGATATTCATA
This sequence comes from Claviceps lovelessii, assembly GCA_018360185.1. NCBI lineage: Eukaryota > Fungi > Ascomycota > Sordariomycetes > Hypocreales > Clavicipitaceae > Claviceps > Claviceps lovelessii. The sequence goes on from SRPU01001075.1 coordinate 2,313, forward strand.
TGCGGTTGAATTTGCGAGTTTCCAGTTTTATGTATAGATGGCATCTGCATGGCGCAAATCGCGACACGCATCCGTGGATGCACTTCATATGCAGGGTGTTGAGCGCGTGCACATGTGTGCTAGCTTCTGGGCAGGAGGGACAGAAAGAAAAGCTGTCGAGACTGGTCGGGTCTGTCGCTTCTGATCAAATCGAATCTGGTCGAATCTGGTCGGTCGGTGTCTGGTAGGGTCTCGTGCGATGTGAGCAAGCCGCCGGTGCAGCGCACATCTGCTGCAGAATCGAATCAGCAGACCAGCAGACCAGAAGACCAGGCCAGCAGTGATTCGCTCAAGATGGGCGTCTTGCCGTCAGATCACGGGTCGACGCCTGCATGTATTTGATCAGACATGTAGTCTTTGAATTTTAATAAATGGCATCAGTACACCGGGGTTGGTGGGGGGTACTCAACTGGAAGGCCATGCGGACATTGGGGGCCACAATGCTTGGGGGTGATTCGAGGCATTGGGGTCAATTGTCGAGAATGGATGTGGATGCTTGTGTGCGCGTGCGTGTGCGTGTGCGTGTGTGTCTCTGTCCGTCTGTCCGTCTGTCCGTCTGTCCGTCTGTCTTCTCGTCTTTTGATGCTGTCTGGTCTGGTTCCACCAGCTGCTGCGCCTGCAGGGCATGGTATCTGCCATCTGGTGATCTGGTGATCATACATGGATCATGGGATGGCCGCTGGTCCCGTCTCCCGTCTCCGGTTCCAGAACACCAAACATGGAAGCTCTGCGTGCTCGCTCCATGCTCGTGAGTCCCTGAGTCCAGCCAATGCTCCATCAACGGCGACACGCGATGGAGGCGACGAGGGAAGACAATTAAACATCCAGACTCCAGAGCAACATGGCCATTCCTGTCCAGTTGTCGGGCCAGAAATATGGCCCCAGGTCTGCTCGCATGCCAATGAGCTGCCCGTGTGTCTGTCTGTCTGTCTGTCTGTCCGTCCGTCTGTCCGTCGTCTGTCTGCCTGCCTGCCTGCTTGTCTGCCTGCCTGCTTGTCTGGCTGCTGCATGTACATGTAAACGTAAAACGTCGACGGTGTCTGGTCAACGTTGACACATTCATGAAATGTTCAATGTTGACGTGACAGCCACGCCAACCGGCCCCCAGCTAGCCCGCCCCCAGCTGCTCCCTTGCGCCCCCGCCCCCCTTCTGCCAGCTGCCAGGCCCCAATTGCCGGACCAGACCAGTGACCAGACCAGTGACCAGACCAGTGACCAGACCAGTGACCAGACCCAGCGACCAGACCGCAAATTGATCAGTGCGGCACGTGCAGCTTGGTCTGGTGCCTGACTTGTCCCAGTCTGGGCAGGTACATGTCGGCGCCCTGCTTGCCTCCCAGCCTCAGAGGTTGCACCCATGTACTACTAGGTACCTAGGTGGGTACTTTGGGTGGCTAGGTACCTACTTGGAGGTGGCCTCCCTCGCAGTCGTCCGTCCAGTAGACTGACCGTCTGGTAGTACCACCCACTTGCTTTAGTAAGTAAACAAAACAAAGCAAAAAGGGGAAAAAAAAAAAAAAAAAAAAATCAACAAGGCATCAAATTGCTGACGGGAAAATCCTTCCTTGACCCACAAGCATCTTGATTTTGAATCCGTCGATCCGAACGTGACCCCGGCAGCCATCAATTGAGCAATGAACTGATTGATGAACTGATTGCACAGCGTTCGAGTTGCATCGCTGAAAGCCATCCATGTCTTGTAGTCCTCCCAAGCTGATACAGATTCGGGCAACCCTAACCCAATCAAACCGTGTCGGCTGGCCAAAGACTATGTATGTATGGGCAGAGCAACGCTCGCCTATCGTTGCCAGCCGTCGCCAAGTCGTCGCCAGTCGTCGCCAGTCGTCGCCAGTCGTCGCCTGTTGCCTCGTCGCCTGTCGCTCGGCTCCTGCTCTGCATGCCCGTCTTTCGCCCATTTCAACCATCGACTCCATCCACACACATCCAAGACCAGTCACAACTCGCTCCCATCCATCACTCTCATCCTCCATCGTCCCTCCTCTCCCTCCCCGCCCTGTGCTGCCGACGACGTATCAGTGCTCTCTGCTCTGCTGCAAAGTGCTGCAAAGGCGCTGCGAGTCGCTGCGACAGCATCACGTCTCCCGACCAGCCACGACATCTGACCAAGCTTGACCGGATGCACGGCTCCTGGCCACTTCCCAGGCCACCAATATGGACCCGGCCCCGGATGCTGGCCAGCTTCAGGACGAGGCTGTCGATACCTTGGGCCGCCACAGCTTTCCGCGCGGCCTCCAACAGCTTCAACATGCTTTCGACGCCGAAGCAGCTGCTCTGCAACTCCGTTCTTCCTCCCTCCCAGGCCTGAGCTCCGACGTGCAGGGCAATCTTGATCCCGACTCGCCCTATTACCATCACGTAGCTGCCGAGGCAGCTCAAGCCAGTGTCCTCGATCCGCTTCCCACAACGCAGCATCATCACCATCGTCACAAGCCTTCATCGGACACAATCCGGCATGCCTCGCCGCCACCCATAGATGCCGACGACTTCTACAAGAACTATCGGGGTCCTGACGCAAGTGCAGGTCCGGATCTTCTTCCCATGGCGGCAACCTCGTCTTCTCGCCCTTCTCTCCGTTCAAACGGCGATGGAACCACGCCAAAACAACCACCACTTTCTGCTCGACACAACCTGCCGCGAGCCAACTTGCGTTCCGTCTCGAGTCCTCTGGATAACAGATTGTCTGCCGTTGCTTCCAGAAGGATCCCCGCCGGCAAGCCAAGTGTAAAGGATCTCAAGAAGCGCTTCGATCAGAAAGCCGCGGTTGCAGTTCCCACTATTCAGCCCCCCCCTGCTCGCGCAACCGCAGAGCGGTTGAAACCCACTAAATTGAGGATCCGGTCGCCCATCGCCACCAGCCCCTCGTGTATGCCGTCACGTCAAGACACGACCTCCCAAGACGGCTTTGCGGGTAGTGTTGGCGATGCCGTGGACATTGGGAAATCGTTTCAATCTCTGCGGCAGTCCAAGTTGGTGGCTGACCATCAGCTTTCCGGAAGCACACAGTCGTTTGCAAGCCGTGTTGGCAAGCCCCCAAACTCTACTTATCGAGGATTAGCTCCCCATAGACCCATAACATCCACCCAGAAAAAGCCTACGACTCTGCCTCAGCCCATCTCCTCTGCGTCCCGCCATCCGCCGAGCTCGCGGGGGCTCCTGTTTGGCGAGGTTTTACCAAATCAGCACGAACAGGATGTTCTTTCTTTAGGGCACGGCATTGACGAGCTACGCCTGCGAAGGACATCTGAGCCTTGTGTCCAGACTGCTTCGTCGCACCGACGCAGCCTCTACAGTCCCGATTCGGAAACTCTATCCCCCTCGTATTCTCGTCGCAGCACCCCATCGCGTTCTGAGGGAGATCGCCGCCAGCTTTGCTCCCGTGCTCATAGCGATGATGGTAGCTCATCGTCGTCATCGAGAGCTGCGCGGTATCATACTCCGAAATTGTCGCCACATTCGTCCAAACTGCCCGTTTTGGTTCGCAAGCTTAGCACACCCGTCAGCTCGGCAAGTTCATCCTCCACACGTTCAAACTCTCCCTCCGCTTTGAAACGATACCAGACGAACGGAAGACGATCCAGAACAAGTCCGGGCGCCAGTCGGACCAAGACGCCAACGCAAACTCGCAAACTTGTTACGCCCAACAATAGCAACGCGAGATTGCAGGCCCTCATTGCCGTTCCTCCGTCAAAGGTTTCACCTCCATTGCGAAGCTCCCGGCCTAGGCGGCCCGTGTCAATAGCATCCACATCTAGCTCTAGAATGAAGGAACGCGACAGAGCCCGGACTGGGCGGACGGGCGAGTCATCGACCCGACAACGTAAAGTATCCATTGGTCCCATCGATTTCGAACAAAGAAGAGAGCATATCCGGCTCGCGTACACCAAGTCCATTCAGGAAAGTGAGGCCCTGGAAGCAAGGCACAAAGCCGACGCCGAAAAGGCACGCCACGGGTTGGAGGCTCTCCCTTTTCCTCAAGACACATCAGAGCCGCCGCCGCCTGCTGCATCATCCCACGACTTACCACGAGAAGCAGAACCTAGCACATCCACGACCCAAGCGTCTGCGGCACGGATCAGTAAAGACGGCGAGATTGAAGAAGTCGCGCTGGATTCAGATGACATCCAAGCGCAGAATGCTGTGCCACAAGCTGCACAGCCAACCCCAAAGGCCGATCCTTCCACTCCCTTGACCGCTGCCACGGAAACAAGTGTCATTGCAGCTGGGCAAGACTCCCCAACGTTGGGTCTGTCTCGGGGCTTTCCCGACCAGACTCCTTCATCATTCGAGGGTAGACGGCCGCCATCAGCCGTCTCGACGACATCCAACACAACCGAGTTTGACACGGAGGCTCAAGTGAACCCCCCGGTCCAAGCACCATCTCCTGTCGACGATGTCTCCGTCACCGTCGTCAACTCTGCTAGTCCTCGAAAACCATCGCATTCTGACTACCAACATCACAATCATGATGAGGCCAATTCACCGATTCGAGCCTCACTTGAGAAGACTCGTCATAGCTTGGACAAGATTGAGCTTGACCAAGCCACAGCAGTGCCAGTGCCAGGCTCCTTGATCGACGGTGCCCGAAACGTTAAGCCCCAAGGGCTCGGTATCGATTCCTTCCAATCACAATATGCGGCGATGAATTTGATCTCTGCATCACAAAGTCCAGTTTCATCAAGCATACATGATAACGGCACGGTACCGTTCCCCCGACTGGATTCACACTCCGACTCTGATTGCCAATCAGATCTGGACCAAGGCCCTTTGACAGCGAACCATGGTCAGAGTCTTCAAGATGATGATGCCGCCATCGACACATGTACGGACGCATTGGACGATCACGAGCAGCGAGAGATGGAAGTGCAAAGTAGAGAATATTACGAGGACGCCAGTCCCTCATACAGAACTTCGACATGCGCGTCATCAGACGTTGATACCTATGAAGACGCTCACTACTCAGTGCCTGAACAAGAACGACAAGCTCACCCGCATTGGAATGCAACATCTACCGGTGATTTCCTCGTGCCTGCTTCTAGAACACACGATGAAAAACTCAGCCGACAATCCACTTGGACGGACTTTTCGGTTGATAGTGGTGACCAATCAGCCATGCCAAGTAGTCGTGAATCACCAGCATTCGGCCATGTGACAATCTTCAGCGCTCAAACAGAGTCTTCGATCAACGGTGTACGGCCCGGAGAACAGCAGAACCCTTGCGAATCAGAGTCATCCCGAGCCCCTTCGACCCACTACAAGTCAATGCATCTCCCGGAGGTAGACACAGGAGACGGCTTCTCGATTCCGTACTTTTCGCCGGACCCGGACGATCCAGCTCACCATCTTGAGTCACCGAACCACGAGTCTCCTCCAGTGCCGCCGTCCAATTTTGGCTCCGAGATCGATTCGAGGGCTTCAAGTGCCTATTACGAGCAGTCTCACTATGATGAGAGCACTCCGCTGAATTCTGAGCAGGGTAGTGGCGAATACATGTCTCGTGCTGATACGACCCAATCGCTTGACTCGGCGTCTCCTGCAACGACTGAGCAATATGCCAACACGCAGACGCCGGCTGATAGTGACAGCAAGTCGTTGACGCAGGATAGCGGGGAGCTTACTGAAAAGGAACGACATCGCCTCGTCCAGCGGAGAAACGTCATCAAGGAACTGGTCGACACTGAAGCAGTATTCGTTCGAGACATGAACATTGTGGAAGAAATTTACAAGGGAACAGCAGAGGCTTGTCCCAAGCTAGACAGCAAAACGGTCAAGTTGATATTCCGAAACAGCGACGAAATTATTGCTTTCCATACAGCGTTTCTTTCGGAAATCAAGGATGCTGTGGCGGACGTGTATGTACCCAAGGGTGGTCGGGTCGGGCAACGAGATGACTCTTCCATATCAACACCGAGCTCCGGCACACTTGAGGGTCCCAATGACTCGAAAGACCGCTGCACGACTCTTGGTCTGGTCTTCAAAGACAATATAGAACAGATGAAGTTGGCGCATGAAGGCTTCCTGCGAGCCAGCGATCAAGCAGCGAAGAGACTCATACAAATACAACAGGATCCCACAGTGCAGGTCTGGCTGACCGAATGTAACGAAGTGGCCAAGGACTTGACTGCCGCTTGGGATCTGGATTCTCTCCTCATCAAGCCCATGCAGAGAATCACAAAGTATCCCAACTTGATCGCAACACTATTACAGCATACTCCGCAGGATCACCCTGATCGAGAGGCGCTAAAGGAAGCCAAGAGCACACTGGAAACAGCGATCATCGACATCAACAAGACGAAGAAGAACTTTGAGCTCGTGGGTCAGATTGTCGGCAGAAAGAGAAAGGAGTCAGATGTCAAGGCTGGATTTGCCCGAGCCTTTGGCAAACGAGTCGATAAACTGCAAGCATCCAACAACAACAACCGACTGGCAGAAGATGCAGACTACGCAAAACTCAATGAGAAATTCGGTGACGACTACCTGCGGTTACAGGTGGTTTTGCGCGACGTTGAATTCTATACGCGGCAAGTGTCAGCCTACGTCCATGAGTTCTTGCAGTACATGTCTTCCATCGAACTGGTGATGCGTTTACAGCCTGGCAACTACCCCGAACTGGAAAGCAAGTGGGTGCAGTTCAATATATCGGTTCGCGACCTGGAGAAAGTGGCTCTGGAGGAGCATCTGTCTCAAGTCCGCAGGCTCGTCATAGAACCTTTTGAACAAGTCATCAAGGCCTATGGCAACCCATCCCTGGCAATGAAGAAGAGAGAAAAGCGTCGGTTGGATTTTGAGCGATTTGAGCAGCTCAGGAAGGGTGGCAAGAGCCCCGATCCAAAGTTGCGCGAACTTGTCGAACAGTACGAGGCCTTGAACGATACGCTCAAGAAGGAGCTTCCACAACTGTCTGCCTTGACGGAGAAGATTGGCAACATTTGCCTGGGGAATTTCGTCAACATTCAAGCACAGTGGTACTCCATCTGGAAAGACAAGATGAGGCTGGTGTTGACAAATTGCTCTGATGCGCCAGAACTGGAAGAGGTGGTCACTACCTTTGAACGCGACTTTCCCTATGCCAGCAGTCAGCTGGCGAATATAGGTATCCTCAGTCCCGCGACGTGGGGTAGAACATCCGTTTCGACATCGACGAGCGTGGATGAGCCATCACTGCGAATGCGCCCAAGGCCGTCCGATCCCGAGGTTCAAAGAAGAAGTCGCGGCCTGTCCATCAACGGAAATGCTAATGCTCCCCCGATGCTGCCTGCCCCGGACTTTGGGATCCGGCACAGCGGCTCCTTTACCATGTCTCCGACAAGTCAGAGCGTGCCCCTCTTCCCCAATGGAACTGTACCGAGCCCACATCAATATTACTATCGCGACTATTATGCCGGAATCGCTCCCAGTCAGGGAGGGCTTGCCTCGCCTCGATCACCAGAATTCCCCAGCAGCTTCCGCTCCGGAGCGGGCGCGGGCATGGCGGGAATGGCTTCTACGAGACCCAGCACAGGTCGCAGTCACGAGTCAGGAATGATGCCGCTCAGACAAAACTCGGACTCAGCTGTGCAAAGTCATCGCGACTCGAACACGACGTATCAGTCGAGTTCGGTCACCCCAGAAATACAACGAGACAGCCATCGCTTTTCCAACATGTTCCGCTCGGCCATGCCCATGTCGGACGGGCTGGACGAGGGTGGCAGTCAGCGAGAATCAAGAGCATCTTCTCGCGAACGCAGCCCGACTTCGGACTCGTACAACGTGTTGTGGCTAGCTGCCTCGCTCTTTGAATTCAACATTGCCACTACAAAACATGAGGCCGGATATCCTTATCTTACATATCAAACCGGCGAGGTACGTTTCAGCCCCGAGACTGCATCCACAGGTCATCCGTGTGTAGAATAAAATGACTGAAAAAAAAAAAAAGATTGATTATAAAAACGAATGAAAATAATAATAATAAAGGCAAAGCAAATATTAATCATGTGCAATAGTTGTTCGACGTCATAGCCGAAAAGGGTGAACTCTGGTTGGCAAAGAACCAGGATGATGCAGAAGAGCAAGTTGGTTGGATTTGGTCCAAGCACTTTGCCAAACTAGCCGAGTCATAACATGGCTTGCTCGTACTACAGAAACCCTCGTACTACAGAAACCGAGACCACAGTTTAGTCTATACCTTTTGTTTCTATTCTTTTATTTTTTTCCCTTTGTTCATGTTCATATTCACATTCTCACTTTCTTTTTTTTTTCTATTGTCAAAATCGTTTCACGTATCAAAGGCAGCACGGGCATATACACAGGGATCTGGGAGCTTGCGGCGTTTGTGGAGGATACCAAGACTCAAGAGCACATACAGGATTGGGAGACAGAACATCAGCCTCCATGCGAGGTTGTCTATATAAGGTGTGGAGAGGGGATACAAGCGAAGCATAGATGGTGCAAGGCAGGGTTAGGCAAGGTTGGGTTGGGCAGGGAAGGGCAGGGCAGGGCAGGGCAGGGCAGGGCAATTGGTTTGATTTGACGCAGAGTTTAGGGAGGCCGTAGAGGGCGTAGGAGGGGAGATGCGAGACGAGGCAAATCGAAGCAATGACAATAGGAGATACCAGCGACGATTTGTACAGAACATACAGTTAGACATGCAGATCTTGATGTCGAGCCAGCCACGTACCGCGCGTTGCTGCTCCAAAACGTGAGGTGATGGTGTTTGATGATGCAAGCGTGTACGTACATACGCATGTATGTACATACATACATACTAGGCATGCACATACCAGTTGACTCTTTGTGCAGGCAGTCTGTTTATAGAACAGTCTACCCCCTGAATCTATGTCAAATGTTGCAGAAGCGGGGGAAGGGAACCGGGCGTTCCGGAATGGAACGCGACTCGGCGATAATGGATCTTCTGGTTGGGATGCGCTGATTGGCTCATGGCTGCCGGTTAAGCTTGGTTGAGCTTGGTTGAGCTTGAACGTGCTTGCATTCGGCTCCACCAGACCAAAAAGCTTGTACCAGCTTCGGCGGAGAAACAAGCTTCGAGCCTCCACATCGAGCCTCCACATCGAGCTTATCCGATTCCCATCCCATCATCTCTTCCCACCCCCCCTTCTCTGCTCAGCGCTCATCACAGCTGTGCTTCCTTCTTTCCTTCTTTCCTTGTTTTTTTTTTTTTTTTTTTTTTT